>CM053784.1:554204911-554237411 GCA_028749045.1 Cupressus sempervirens
GCTCAGGAATAGTTCACCATCTTTCAGGTCCCAACAGGTGTGCTCGCACTCGAACCCTTCACAGAAGATCAGGGTCGGTCAGCGATGCACCCCCCGAGAGGGGATCTTGCTAGTCAGCTTCCTTGCGCCTCGTGGGTTTTCCCAACCTGCCAACTCGCACACATGTTAGACTCCTTGGTCCATGTTTCAAGACGGGTCAGATGGAATGCCCGCTGGCCAGCGCCACAAGCGCACAGGTGCCCGAGAGCACGCCGTAAAGGTGCTAGCTTTGCTCCTCGACCGCCGCAATAGAAGTATTTGTGCAACCAAGAAGGTCGCACTTGTGCCGCCATGACAGCCCGCGCTAGCACGTCCCCCGAACCGAGCGGCGGACCGGCTCACACCATTCTACATCCGATCAGGGCACATCGTCGGCCTCCATCCACCTCCCTCCTGGCAATTTCAAGCACTCTTTAACTCTCTTTTCAAAGTCCTTTTCATCTTTCCCTCACGGTACTTGTTCGCTACTGGTCTCTCGCCCGTATTTAGCCTTGGACAGAATTTACCACCTGATTAGGGCTGCATTCCCAAACAACCTAACTCGCCGACAGTGCCTCGTGGTGCGACATGGTCCAGGCCTAACGGGGCTCTCACCCTCTCTGGCACCCCCTTCCAGGGGACTTGGGCCTGGTCCGTCACTGAGGACGCTGCTACAAACTACAATTCGACAGGCGCGGCCATCGATTTTCATGCTGGGCACTTCCCGGTTCGCTCGTCGTTACTAGGGGAATCCTGGTAAGTTTTTTTTCCTCCGCTTATTGATATGCTTAAACTCAGTGGGTACTCAGGCCTAACTTGGGGATGCGGTAGAGATGCAGCAATGCCCGCACTGCGGCGGGCCGCTGAGCCTAGAATAAAGTTCCTCGCGAGGAATCGTTCGATCCGCGCAAACCAATGCTGGCCTTTGCTAGCCACCGCTCATCGCGATGGATCGACGGACCTCGTGCTCATTTTAGCCGACCGCGCGCCACTTGCGGATGCGGGCGGCCATCTCCGCTCCTCACTGGGGAGGGCAAAATTTTGTAGTGCGACGCCCAAGCAGACGTGCCCTTGGCCGAGGCCTCGGGCGCAACTTGCGTTCAAAGACTTGATGATTCACGGGATTCTGCAATTTACACTAAGTATCACATTTCGCTACATTCTTCATCATGGCGAGAGCCAAGATATCCGTTACCGAGAGTCATGATTTTGTTTTGCTTTTGTCTTTCGGAAACCCAAGCGTGCAAGGCACTGGCTTGCGCTTCATTCTTTGGATTTCTAAGGTGCACGATGCACCCTTGTGTTGGGTGGTTGACACATCCTGAACCCTGAGCACCCAATGGGTGTGATGAGGAATGCTGTGGTGTGTCCCTACCCCATCACCTCGCAAAGGTGGGAGGTGACGAATGGGAGAGCTGTGTCAGCGGATGGGGCCCCTGCCCCACAAATCATGCGAGTGCACCCATCCTAAACACAGAATGCTCCAAGCGATAAGTCAACACACCTGGGCAAGGCAACAGGGGGTTGCGACAATCCCAACTTGCCGCCATCGAAATGACGGATCCCTGGCACAGTGCCACGCACGCGATCGGACCATGAAATCTCAGCAACGGGGGACAAGGCCTGAACCCCCTCTGAACTACAACCAAGCAAAGACCTCTCACTTTGACGCAGACATCTTTCAAAGGCACTGATCCTAATCCAGATGGCATCCGAGTCTCTTCTTCGCCCTGCGAGGAATCCACGCTTTCGATCACGGGCATTCGATGTGACCCTCGACCTCGACCGCGCTGGACCCATAGCTTGGCCTTCCAACACATCGCTGCAGGGCCGAGTGACTGCATGTCGCCGAGATTTTGAGGGCGAGGAGGAGGCCAGCTCCATCCCCTACACAATTCAGGGTCTCGAACCGACAATGATCCTACCGACATCTAAGGGCATCACAGACCTGTTATTGCCTCAAACTTCCATGGCCTAGGAGGCCATAGTCCCTCTAAGAAGCTGGCCGTGAAGGGGAACCTCCGCGTAGCTAGTTAGCAGGCTGAGGTCTTGTTTGTTAATGGAATTAACTAGACAAATTGCTCCACCAACTAAGAACGGCCATGCACCACCACCCATAGAATCAAGAAAGAGCTCTCAATCTGTCAATCCTTACTATGTATGGACCTGGTAAGTTTCCCCGTGTTGATTCAAATTAAGTCGCAGGCTCCACTCCTAGTGGTGCCCTTCCATCAATTCCTTTAAGTTTCAGCCTTGCGACCATACTCCCCCCGAAACCCAAACACTCTGATTTCTCAGAAGGTGCTGGCAGAGTCCTTAGAGCAACATTCGCCGATCCCTGGTCGGCATCGTTTATGGTTGAGACTAGGACGGTATCTGATCGTCTTCGATCCCCCAACTTTCATTCTTGATTAATGAAAACATCCTTGGAAAATGCTTTCATAGTGGTTTGTCTACCATAAATCAGAGAATTTCACCTCTGACAATGAAATACGAATGCCCCTGACAGTCCCTATTAATCATTACTCTGGTCTCGAAGGCCAACAGAACAGGACCAGACTCCTATCGCGTTATTCCATGCTAATGTATTCAGAGCGTAGGCTTTCTTTGAGCACTCTAATTTTTTCAAAGTAATGGCGTCGAAACCGTGACCCAACCAATTAAGGCCAGGAACACGCTGCCAGCAAAAGGGACGTGAGGGCCAGTGCACACCCAAAAGGCGGACCAACCTTGATGACCCGAGGTCCAACTACGAGCTTTTTAACTGTAACAACTTAAATATATGCTATTGGAGTTGGAATTACCGTTGCTGCTGGCACCAAACTTTACCTCCAATGGATCCTTGTTACGGGATTTAGATTGTACTCATTCCAATTACTAGACTCGATGAGCCCAGTATTGTTATTTATTGTCACTACCTCCCCAGTCAAGATTGGGTAAGTTGCGCGCCTGTTGCCTTCCTTGGATGTGGTAGCCATTTCTCAGGCTCCCTCTCTGGAATCAAACCCTAATTCTCCATCACCCGTCACCACCATGGTAGGCCTCTATCCTACCATCGAAAGTTGATAGGTCAGAAATTTGAATGAAGCGTCGCCAGCACAAAGGCCGTGCGATCCGTCGAGTTATCATGAATCACCAGAATAGCGAGCGAGCCCGTACCGGCCTTTTATCTAATAAATGCATCCCTTCCGAGAGTTGGGATTTGGTGCACGTATTAGCTCTAGAATTACTACATTTATCCGAGTAGCAAAGTACCATCAAAGAAACTATAACTGATTTAATGAGCCATCCGTAGTTTCACAGTCTAAAATAGTTCATACTTAGACATGCATGGCTTAATCTTTGAGACAAGCATATGACTACTGGAAGGATTGACCAGGTAGCTTCTAACAATGAGGGGGACCCCCCAAGGCCTGCTACAGCCAAGGGATGCCTGCTGTGATGGGAAATTGAAATTTGCATTCACTCCATCATGCATCCAAACATAATCCGCCGCACAAGCAACAAGAATGACGTTCATAGCACATGTAGGAATCGCAACGCTCAAAGATTTCACACAAGAGGAAAGTGTCCCATCGTCGACCGGAGAGGGCCAAACAGGGAGCCTCGGTTCACAGGCACCTAGGAAGAACATCCTGTACGGAACTCTTTACCCTCGAACTCGCTGTCGCCACTACTTGGAAAGGAACCTCGAGTCTGTACGAGATGCACTGCGCACATAGCCACCTCAATTGTAAGGCCACTCAAAGACATCCATTTCCTAGGCATATCCCTCCTACACGCCTGTTGAGGTGCACCCGCACAGACAAAATCCTTCTTGATCGCAACAAATGTTTTCCCACGATGAAGAGCTAGTTGCCGAAGTGCCAACGGAGATCGCCGTGCTGAAGGGTGAAGCGCAGTGCAAGTCAAAAACATGGCTGGTTATGCGATTGGCGGGGGCATCACTATGCACGCGAACACCTCAATTATAAGGCCGCTCAAGGGCATCATGTATAACACCCCCTCTGCACATTTATAGGTGATGAGAGCCCGCTCGCATACACCGACATGTCTAACCTTTGGCAAATTTCTCCTTTCCCAGCACAGCCTCGCTAACCATTCCCCGTGACACGTGATCTGCCAGCGCAGGTACAGAAAAGTTCCTGCGGGTGAACACTCACACTAGTGTTGTCGGACAAGCTTCAATCTCATGCACATGCACATACTGAAGAACTGCACCATGAGGGAACCCACCCGCGAGCACCCACATCTCGGCAAAAAGCATTCGTGCGATTTCTTCCCCTAGACAGACATGTTGGGCCTGCACTTGTTGGAGCATTGCAAAGACGAGTGCTCTGGTTTGCAGGAGCTTGAGAAGAACATTCATACGAAACCCGTTTCCCCAAAATGCTTGAATCACAAATGCTCGCAGCAGAGTCGTAATGCAAAGATGTACACCATGCACGCGACCGAGTAAGGACACTCAGAGACATCCATTTCCCAAGCATATGCCCCCTACACGCTTTTTGGTGCACCTCGTACAAATGGCCATACTTCAAAAATCCCTCCTAGAATTTTTCATCTGAAGAGAGATGAAACGGCTTGGGCTTTTTGTCCACACAAAGCAAACACCGAATGCTCTCTTTAGGGGGGAGCTGAAGAAGAGTATCTCCCGCAGAACCCATGAGCTGTAGCCGTTCGGATCGCACAAGGCAGGACAGGGCATGGAGAGTTTCCGCATCCAAACAAAAATTATTGGTAATACTCTACGCTTCTACTAGCCCAGACCAAAAAGTCTGTCATGACAATGCCATGCACTTCTGTAGGATGAGATAGTGAAGAGTTGAGAACGCACTGAGAATGCACTAGCGAATAAATTATGTGGCAACCAAACCTTTCGTCGGCCCCCCTCTCAATCCCAAGGCTCTACCAATCGGCAAAAACTTAGGGTGGAGAGTGGACCCTTTATGAAATTAGGGATGTCAAGCAATGCACCCATGGAACCATCTCTTTCCTTCTTGCTGTCCGGGTAGGATAAAAATGCAATGATAGAACGTGCCAATGAGACAGAGCCCTTGGCTAAAAGATACAACTCCATGCACACTCAGCAACAAGCGCATCTTAGAATCGAACACCAAATGTGCAGTGTGTTGCAAGCCGTGCAGACACCTACATATAGGGTATATCCAACAAAACAAAGCGACAAGTACTTCCCACCAGCTCTGCCATTGCGATTACCGAATGGGATATACTCACCGCCACAGATTAATGACCATCATTACCGTCTCGGAATAGATACAAGCACATCGAGCTTCATCTGATCAACCGGATGAATTTCACCTTGAAGGGGCCCAATCCAAAAGTTCCGGAGGTCACCTCCTGGAACTCTCAAGAACAAGGCCCATCTTACATGCAAACTCTGCTACTGTGCAAACACAGGTTGCAATTAAAGAGAAATTGCAAGGCCGTCACAATGGCCCGAGGCCAATGCTCTGACTAAGTCAATTTTCTCTTGCAATCACCATGCCACCATTCACAAAGAGATCTCCCCATTCACTTGTGACGCGATGCACAATCCATGTGCTAGACGTGAGCTCACCCTTGAAAGGGCCACTTTCCAAGGCATCCCCCGATGACACATTGGAACGACAACCACTGTCAAACCATTCCCAATGTTGTGCCAGTCGAGTTGTATACAAAGGCCACGAAGAGGTTCCAAGAAGAGAAGCCCCCCCTGCTCGCTCGCACAAACATCCCAAATTCTAGACACAAGCTCCCGCCCTTACCATCGCTCTCCAAATCACCGCAATGACACATTGGAATGACAACCACTGTCGAACAACTCCCGAAATTGTGGCGATGGTGTGAGAGAGAAGAGCAGCTTTGGGGAGAGGCGCATAGCAAACGAGCTGCTCCTTCATTCCATTCTTATATACAGATCCGATGTCGCTGATTTCATTTGGAATATAGGGTGCATTCATCCTTGCCCACACGAGCAATGGCTCTTCTGATCAAATGGCCATGGGGAGCTTCCGATAACAAAGGCTCCCTTGTCACTCGTGATGCCTAGGAAACCACCACAACAGCACCATTGGAACAACAACCACTGCCGAACCATTCCAAAAATTTTGCGCCAAAGAAGTTGTTTCAAAGAGAACGACTCTGGGGAGAGAGAACTCGCATAGCAAAATCAGGATGGCTTCAAGGCCCTTCCAATAGAAACGATGCTGGTGCCAATATTTGAAATCCAAATAACGTATCTTTCTCAAACACCAGCACCGATTCTATTGGGGAGGGTCGCCGAGAGCTTTTTTTATAAAATCCTCCCATTGTAGCCATGATAGGCACACAAAAAATTTTGCTACAGTGCCAAGCACCCACCTCATGGCTAGAGATAAGGGCTCGCCATTAGATCAACTTCGAAATTGCAGAATAGACGCGCTGTAGAATGGCAACCGCTGCCAAGTCTCTTCCGTAATTGCATCAGTCGAGTGATCAAAGAAGGTGATATAAGAGAGGGTCCAAGCATAGGCATTCATTGGGGGATTCGTGCTGATGGCATAAATTTATGCAATACCCGAGCAACACCGGACGGAGGTGCTAGACGAGGGCTCTCGTTTTAGATCAAGTTTTAAAATCACCAAGAAGACGCAGTGAGGGCTGGCAACCGCTGCCAAACCCTTTTCCAAAATTGAGCCAGCTGAGTGACAAGAAAACATGATCTAAAGGAGAGTCCAGGAATAGCGCCCTCGAAGGTGGGCTTCATGCCCCTCTAATTGATTCAACGTCGACATCTACCGTTTCAAAATCTGACATATCCATCTGCCTTGACAGTGGCATTGAATCAATGAGGGGGGCATGGGAGAGGCTCGCGGCAACCACCTCTCCCATTGTAGCCACAATAGGCAAGGAAAAAATCTTGCTAGAGTGCCAAATCACCCACCCTCATGGCTATAGACAAGGGCTCACTATTAGATCAACTTCAAAATCGCAGAACAGACGCGGTGTAGAATGGAAACCAATGCCAAGTCTCTTTCGTCATTGCGTCGGTCGAGTGATCAAAGAAGGTGATCTAAGAGAGGGTCCACACATAGGCATTCGTTGGGGGATTTGTGCTGATTGCATAAATTTATGCAACACCCGAGCAACACTGGACGAAGGTGCTAGATGAGGGCTCCCATTTTAGATCAAGTTTTAAAATCACTAAGTAGACGCGGTGAGGGCTGGCAACCGCTGCCAAACCTTTTTTTGAAATTGCGCCAGCTGAGTGACAAGAAAACATGATCTAAAGGAGAGTCCAGGAATAGCACCCATGAGGGTGGGCTTCATGCCCCTCTAATTGATTCAACGTCGGCGTCCACCATTTCAAAATCCGACATATCCATCCACCCTGACAGTGGCATTGAATCAATGAGGGGGGCACGGGAGAGGCTCACGACAACCACCTCTCCCATTGTAGCTGTGATAGGCACGCAAGAAATTTTCCTAGAGTGATAAGCACCCACCTTATGGCTATAGACAAGGGCTCACCATTAGATCAACTTCAAAATTGCAGAACAGACGCACTGTAGAATGGCAACCGCTGCCAAGTCTCTTCCATAATTGGGTCGGTCGAGTGATTGAAGAAGGTGATCTAAGAGAGGGTCTAAGTGTAGGCATTCATTGGGGGATTCGTGTCGATAGCAAAAATTTATGCAATACCCAAGCAACACCGGACGGAGGTGCTAGATGAGGGCTCCCATTTTAGATCAAGTTTTAAAATCACCAAGTAGACGCGGTGAGGGCTGGCAACCACTGCCAAACCTTTTTCCAAAATTGCGCCAGCTGAGTGAAAAAAAAACATGATCTAAAGGAGAGTCCAGGTATAGCACCCATGAGGGTGGGCTTCATGCCCCTCTAATTGATTCAACGTCAGCGTCCACCATTTCAAAATCTGACATATCCATCCGCCCTGATAGCGGCGTTGAATCAATGAGGGCGGCACGGGAGAGGCTCGTGGAAACCACCTCTCCATTCTAGCCGCGATAGGGTACGCCAAAAATTTTTCTACGGTGCCAAGCACCCACCTCATGGCTAGAGACAAGGGCTTGCCATTAGATCAACTTCGAAATCGCAGAACAGACGCGGTGTAGAATGGCAACCACTGCCAAGTCTCTTCTATAATTGAGTCGGTCGAGTGATCAAATAAGGTGATCTAAGAGAGGGTCCAAGCATTAGGCATTCATTGGGGAATTTGTGCCAATGGCATAAATTTATGCAATACCTGAGCAACACCAGACGGAGGTGCTAGACGAGGGCTCCAGTTTTAGATCGAGCTTTAAAATCACCAAGTAGACGCGTTGAGGGCTGGCAACCATTGCCAAACCTTTTTCCAAAATTGCGCCAGCTGAGTGACAAGAAAACATGATCTAAAGGAGAGTCCAGGAATAGCACCCTCAAGGGTGGGCTTCATGCCCCTCTAATTGATTCAACGTCGGCGTCCACCATTTTAAAAGCTGACATATCCATCCACCCTGACAGCTACGTTGAATCAATGAGGGGGGCACAAGAGAGGCTCGTGGAAACCACCTCTCCCATTGTAGCCGTGATAGGCATGCAAAAAATTTTACTAGAATACCAAGCACCCACCTCATGGCTATAGACAAGGGCTCACCATTAGGATCAACTTTGAAATCGCAGAACAGACGTGGTGTAGAATGGCAACCGCTACCAAGTCTCCTCCGTAATTGCGTCGGTCGAGTGATCGAAGAAGGTGATCTAAGAGAGGGTCCAAGCGTAGGCCTTCGTTGGGGGATTCGCACCGATGGCATAAATTTATGCAATACCCAAGCAACACTGGACGGAGGTGCTAGATGAGGGCTCCCATTTTAGATCAAGTTTTAAAATCACCAAGTAGACGCGGTGAGGGCTGGCAACCACTGCCAAAACTTTTTTCAAAATTGCGCTAGCTGAGTGACAAGAAAACATGATCTAAAGGAGAGTCCATGAATAGCACCCTCGAGGGTGGTCTTCATGCCCCTCTAATTGATTCAACGTCAGTGTCCACCATTTGAAAATTTGACATATCCATCCGCACTGACAGCGGCGTTGAATCAATGAGGGGGGCACGGGAGAGGCTCGTGGAAACCACCTCTCCCATTGTAGCCGCGATAGGCACTCAAAAAAATTTTCTAGAGCGCCAAGCACCCACCTCATGGCTAGAGACAAGGGCTCGCCATTAGATCAACTTTGAAATCACAGAACAGGACGCGGTGTAGAATGACAACCGCTGCCAAGTCTCTTCCGTAGTTGGGTCGATCGAGTGATCGAAGAAGGTGATCTAAGAGAGGGTCCAAGCATAGGCATTCATAGGGGGATTTGCACCGATGGCATAAATTTATGCAATACCCAAGCAACACTGGACGGAGGTGCTAGACGAGGGCTCCCATTTTAGATCGAGTTTTAAAATCACCGAGTAGACGCGGTGAGGGCTGGCAACCACTGCCAAACCTTTTTCTGAAATTGCCCCAGCTGAGTGACAAGAAAACATGATCTAAAGGAGATTAGAGGAATAGCACATCGAGGGTGGGCTTCATGCCCCTCTAATTGATTCAACGTCGGCGTCCATCATTTCAAAATCTGACATATCCATCCGCCTTGACAACTGCCTTAAAAATCCAAATCCTTGAAAATTCTGACCAAACAGCCATTCACGACCCAATTTTTTATGAGGTCATCAGAGGAGCAAAAGATTGTCATGGAGCCAATTTTTTGTGAGTTCATGGAGCCAAGGGACTAAAATGGTCATCGAGCTCATTCGATCAACTGGATGAATTTCACCTTGAAGGGGTTCTAATCCAAAAGTTTTGGAGGTCATCTCTTGGAACTCTCGAGAACAAGGCCCATCTTACATGCAAACTCTGCTACTACACAAACATAGGTTGCAATTAAAGAGAAATTGTGAGGCCATCACAATGGCCTGAGGCCAATGCTCCGACTAAGTCAATTTTCTCTTGCAATCACCATGCCACCGTTCACAGAGAGATCTCCCCATTCACTTGTGACACGACGAACAATCCAAGTGCTAGACGCGAGCTCACCCTTGAAAGAAAGACCACTTTCCAAGACATCCAATAATGACACATTGGAATGACAACCACTGTGGAACCATTCCCAATGTTGTGCTGATCGAGTTGGCACATAGGTGACCTTAGGGAGCTCCCGTGTAGTAATCCAGATGTGCTTTCGTGCCCATCTCTCACAAAAACCAATGTTAGCTATGAACAAATTTGGAATCCAAGGGCTTGCATCCATCGATATCGTCGCCACTGGGTCTATATACAAAGGCCACAGAGAGGTTTCGATAAGAGAAGCTCCCCTGCTCGCTCGCACAAACATCACAAATTCTAGACACAAGCTCACAAACTCCCGCCCTTAGAGCATCGCTCTCCAGATCACCGCAATGACACATTGGAATGATAATCGCTACTGAACAACTCCCGAAATTGTGGAAATGGAGTGAGAAAGAAGAGCAACTTTGGGGAGCCGCGCATAGCAAACGGGCTGCTGCTGCTTCATTCCGCTCTTATATAGATCCGACGTCGCTGATTTCATTTGGAATCTAAGGCTGCATTCATCCTTGCTCATACAAGCAATGGCTCTTCTAATCGAATGGCCACGGGGAGCTTCTGATAACATAGGCTCCCTTGTCACTCATGATGCGTAGCCCAACTGCTAGACGACGACTCACCCTTCAGATCGCTGCCCAGGCAACCACCACAACGGCACCATTAGATCAAAAACCGTTGCCGAACCATTCTGAAAATTTTGTGCCAAAGAAGTTGTTGCGTAGAGAATGACTCTGGGGAGAGAGCCCTCGCATAGTAAAATCAGGATGGCTTCACGACCCTCCCAATAGAAACGATGCTGGTGCCAATATTCTAAATCCAAATAACGTGTCTTTCATGAACACCAGCACTGATTCTATTGGTGGAGGGTCCCCAAGAGATTTTTTTATCGAAGATCCCATTGTAGCCGTGATAGGCACACAAAAAATTGCTAGAGCCCCAAGCACCCCACCGCATGGCTAGACAAGGGCTCGCGATTAGATCAACTTCAAAATCGCTGAACAGATGCACTGTGGAATGGCAACCGCTGCCAAGCCTCTTCCGTAATTGTGTTGGTCGAGTGATCGAAGAAGGTGATCTAAGAGAGAGTCCAAGGCTAGGGATTTGTGCCGATAGAAAAAATTTATGCAATACCCAAGCAACACCGAACGGAGGTGCTAGACGAGGGCTCTCATTTTAGATCAGGTTTTAAAATCACCAGGTAGATGCAGTGAGGGCTGGCAACCGCTGCCAAACCTTTTTCCAAAATTGCACCAGCTGAGTGACAACAAAACAAGATCTAAAGGAGAGTCCAGGAATAGCACCTCGAGGGTGGGACTCATGCCCCTCTAATTGATTCAATGTTGGCATCCACCATTTCAAAATCTGACATATCCATCTGCCTTGACACCGGTGTTGAATAAATGAGGGGGGCATGAGAGAGGCTTGCGGCAACCACCTCTACCATTGTTGCCACGATAGGCATTAAAAAAATTGCTAGAGCCCCAAGCACCCACGTCATGGCTAGATAAGGGCTCACCATTAGATCAACTTCGAAATTGCAGAACAGACGCGCTATAGAATGGCAACTGCTGCCAAGTCTCTTCCGTAATTGCGTCAGTCGAGTGATCGAAGAAGGTGATCTAAGAGAGGGTCCAAGGGTAGGGCATTCGTTGGGGGATTTGCACCGATAGAAAAAATTTATGCAATACCCGAGCAACACCGGACGGAGGTGCTAGACGAGGGCTCCCATTTTAGATCAAGTCTTAAAATCACGAAGTAGACGCGGTGAGGGCTGGCAACCGCTGCCAAACCTTTTTCCGAAATTAAGCCAGCTGAGTGACAAGAAAACATGATCTAAAGGAGAGTCCAAGAATAGCACCCTCGAGGGTGGCCTTCATGCCCCTCTAATTGATTCAACATTAGCGTCCACCGTTTCAAAATCTGACATATCCATCCACCCTGACAGCGGCGTTGAATCAATGAGGGGGGCACGGGAGAGGCTTGCGGCAACCACCTCTCCCATTGTAGCTACGATAGGCACGCAAATTTTTTTTTGCTAGAGCGCCAAGCACCCACCTCATGGCTATAGACAACAGCTCGCCATTAGATCAACTTCGCAATCGCAGAACAGACGTGGTGTAGAATGGCAACTGCTGCCAAGTCTCTTCCGTAATTGCGTCAGACTAGTGATCGAAGAAAGTGATCTAAGAGAGGGTCCAAGCGTAGGAATTCGTTGGGGATTCACACCAATGACAAAAATTTATGCAATACCTGAGCAACACCAGACAGAGGTGCTAGACGGGGGCTCCCGTTTTAGATCAAGTCTTAAAATCACCAAGTAGACGCGGTGAGGGATGGGAACCGCTGCTAAACCTTTTTCCGAAATTGTGCCAGCTGAGTGACGAGAAAACATGATCTAAAGGAGAGTCCAGGAATAGCACCCTTGAGGGTGGGCTTCATGCCCCTCTAATTGATTCAACGTCAGCGTCCACCGTTTCAAAATCTGACATATCCATCCGCCCTGATAGCGGCGTTGAATCAATGAGGGGGGCACGGGAGAGGCTCGCGACAACCACCTCTCCCATTGTAGCCGCGATAGGCATGCAAAAATTTTTGCTAGAGTGCCAAGCACCCACCTCATGGCTATACACAAGAGCTTGCCATTAGATCAACTTTGAAATCCCAGAAGAGGACGCGGTGTAGAATGGCAACCGCTGCCAAGTCTCTTCCGTAGTTACATCGGTTGAGTGATCGAAGAAGGTGATCTAAGAGAGGGTCCAAGCGTAGGAATTCGTTGGGGGATTCGTGCCGATGGCATAAAGTTATGCAATACCCAAGCAACACCAGACAGAGGTGCTAGATGAGGGATCCTATTTTAGATCAAGTTTTAAAATCACCAAGTAGACGCGGTGAGGGCTGGCAATCGCTGCCAAACCTTTTTCCGAAATTGCGCCAGCTAAGTGACAAGAAAACATGATCTAAAGGAGAGTTGAGGAATAGCACATCGAGGGTGGGCTTCATGCCCCTCTAATTGATTGAACGTCGGCATCCACCAGTTCAAAAACTGACATATCCATCCGCCTTGACACCGGCGTTGAATCAATGAGAGGGGCACAAGAGAGGCTCGCGGCAACCACCTCTCCTATATAAGCTATTAGTGCAAGGCTTGCTCTGCACTAGAAATTAGCGAACACACCGACAACTGCCTTAAAAATCAAAATCCTTTAAAATTTTGACTAAACAGCCATTCACGACCCAATTTTTTATGAGGTCGGCAGAGGAGCAAAAGATTGTCATCGGTTAGGAGATGTGAGTTCTTGGAGCCAAGGGACTGAAATGGTCATCGAGCTCATCCGATCAACTGGATGAATTTCACCTTGAAGGGGGCCCAATCCAAAAGTTCCGAAGGTCATCTCTTGGAACTCTCGAGAACAAGGCCCATCTTACATGCAAACTCTGCTACTGCGCAAACATAGGTTGCAATTAAAGAGAAATTGCGAGGCCGTCACAATGGCCCGAGGCCAATGCTCCGACTAAGTCAATTTTCTCTTGCAATCACCATGCCACCATTCACAGAGAGATCTCCCCATTCACTTGTGACGCGACACACAATCCAAGTGCTAGACGCGATCTCACCCTTGAAAGAAAGACCACTTTCCAAGACATCCCCCGATGACACATTGGAACGACAACTGCTGTCAAACCATTCCCAATGTTGTGCCAATTGAGTTGGCACAGAGGCGACCTTAGGGAGCTCCTGCGTAGCAATCAGGATGTGCTTTCGTACCCATCTCTCACAAAAACCAATGTTAGATGTGAACAAATTTAGAATCCAAGGCTCGTATCCATCGATATCGTCGGTACTGGGTCTATATATTCAAAGGCCATGGAGAGGTTCTGATAAGAGAAGCTCCCCTGCTCGCCCGCACAAACATCCCAAATGCTAGACACAAGCTCCCGCCCTTAGCATCGCTCTCCAGATCTCCGCAATGACACATTAGAACACCAGCACTGATTCTATTGGGGAGGGTCGCCGAGAGCTTTTTTTATCAAAGCCTCCCATTGTAGCCATGATAGGCATGCAAAAAATATTTGCTAGAGCACCAAGCACCCCACCTCATGGCTAGAGACAAGGGCTTGCCATTAAGATCAACTTCGAAATCGCAGAACAGACGCACTGTAGAATGGCAACCGTTGCCAAGTCTCTTCTGTAATTGCGTCGGTCGAGTGATCAAAGAAGGTGATCTAAGAGAGGGTCCAAGCATAGGCATTCGTTTGGGGATTTGTGCCGATAGAAAAAATTCATGCAATACCCGAGCAACACCGGACAGAGGTGCTAGACGAGGGCTCCCATTTTAGATCAAGTTTTAAAATCACCAAGTAGATGCGGTGAGGGCTGGAAACCGCTGCCAAACCTTTTTTCGAAATTGCGCCGGCTGAGTGACAAGAAAACATGATCTAAAGGAGAGTCGAGGAATAGCACCTCAAGGGTGGGCTTCATGCCCCTCCAATTGATTGAACGTCGGCGTCCACCGTTTAAAAATTTGACATTTCCATCCGCCTTGACACCGGCGTTGATTCAATGAGAGGGGCACGGGAGAGGCTCGCGGCAACAACCTCTCCTATATAAGCTATTAGTGCGAGGCTCGCTCTGCATTAGAAATTAGCAAACACACCGAAATCCACCTTAATAATCCAAATCGTTGAAAATTTTGACCAAACAAGCATCCACGACCCAATTTTTTATGAGGTCGTCTAAGGAGCAAAATATTGTCATCCGTTAGGAGATGTGAATTCATGGAGCCAATGGACTGAAATGGTCATCGAGCTCATCCGATCAACTGGATGAATTTCACCTTGAAGGGGCCCAATCCAAATGTTCTGGAGGTCATCTCCTAGAACTCTCAAGAACAAGGCCCATCTTACTTGCAAACTCTGCTACTGTGCAAACATAGGTTGCAATTATAGAGAAATTGCAAGGCCGTCACAATGGCCCGAGTCCAATGCTCTGACTACTAAGTCAATTTTCTCTTGCAATCGCCATGCCGCCGTTCACAGAGAGATCTCCCCATTCACTTGTGACGACGCACAATCCAAGTGCTAGACGCAAGCTCGCCCTTGAAAGGCCACATTCCAAGACATCCTGATGACACATTGGAACGACAATCACTGTCGAACCATTCCCAATGTTGTGCCGATCGAGTTGGCACAGAGGCGATCTTAGGGAGCTCCCGCGTAGCAATCGGGAAGTGCTTTCGTACCCTTCTCTCACAAAAACCAATGCTAGCTGAACAAATTTAGAATCCAAGGCTCGTATCCATCGATATCGTTGGCATTGGGTCTATACTCAAAGGCCATGGAGAGGTTCCGATAAGAGAAGCTCCACTACTCGCTTGTACAAACATCCCTAAATGCTAGACGCAAGCTCCCGCCCTTAGCATCGCTCTCCAGATCACCGCAATGACACATTGGAATGACAACCACTGTCGAACAACTCCTAAATTTGTGTCGATGGAGCGAGAAAGAAGAGCCAGATCGGGTCGATGAAAGCGGCTAAGCCAAATCGGGTTGGCCAGCATGGCTCGGCCACCATTTTTTGCTAAGAGCTTTTGATATTAAAGCTCCCATGTAGCCGCGATAAGTACACCATGAAAAATTTCTAGAGCGCCGAGCACCCATAGAAAATTGCCATTATACCAAGCGACGCCGGAGTGCTAGACAAGGGTTCATGTTTAGATAAAGTTTTAAAATCACCAAAAAGACACACCATGGATCAGCAACAGCTGCCTCACCTTTCCCAAAATTGAGTCGTCGGAAAACATGATCTAAAGGAGAGCCGAGGAAAAGCACCGAGATCGATTCATGCCCCTTTCATTGATTCAACATCAGCATACACCATTTGAAAACCCAACAATCTGATCTGCCTAGACACCAATGTTGAATCAATGAAAGGGGCATGGGAGAGGCTCACGGCAACAACCTCTCCTATATAAGCTATTAGTGTGAGGCTCGCTCTACATTAGAAATCAGCGATAGCATGGACAACTCCCAATGTTGTGCCGATCGAGTTGGCACAGATGCGATCTTAGGGAGCTCCCACATAGCAATCGAGAAGTGCTTTCATACCCTTCTCTCACAAAAACCAATGTTAGCTGAACAAATTTAGAATCCAAGGCTTGTATCCATCAATATCGTCGGCACTGGGTCTATATTCAAAGGCCACGGAGAGGTTCTGATAAGAGAAGCTCCACTGCTCGCTTGCACAAACATCCCTAAATGCTAGACACAAGCTCCCGCCCTTAGCATCGCTCTCCAAATCACCACAATGACACATTGGAATGACAACTACTGTTGAACAACTCCCGAATTCGTGTCGATGGAGTGAGAAAGAAGAGCCAGATCGGGTCGACGAAAATAGCTAAGCCAGATCGGGTCGGCCAGCATGGCTTGCCCAAATCGGGTCAGCCAGCATGGCTCGGCCACCATTTTTCGCCGAGAGCTTTCAATATTAAAGCTCCCATTTAGCCGCAATAAGTACACCATGAAAAATTTCTAGAGCGTCGAGCACCCGTAATAGAAAATTGCCATTGTACCAAGCAACGCCGGAGTGCTAGACAAGGGTTCACATTTAGATCAGGTTTTAAAATCACCAAAAAGACATGCCATGGATCGGCAACCGCTGCCTCACCTTTTCCAAAATTGAGTCATCAAAAACCATGATCTAAAGGAGAGCCAAGGAAAAGCACCGAGATCGCTTCATGCCCCTTTCATTTATTCAACATCAGCATACACCGTTTGAAAACCCAACAATCTGATCCACCTAGACACCAATGTTGAATCAATGAAAGGGGCATGGCAGAGGCTCGCGGCAACAACCTCTCCTATATAAGCTATTAGTGTGAGGCTCGATCTGCATTAGAAATCTGCGATAGCACGGACAACTCCCTTAAAAATCCAATTCAATGAAAAATGTGACCAAACAGCCATCCAGGACACCATTTTTGGAGCTCGGCCAGCATGGCTCGCCCAGATCAGCTCGGCCAGATCGGGTCAGCCAGCGTGGCTTGCCCAGATCGGCTCGGCCAGGCTGGCTCGCCCACCATTTTTCAAGCACACTACCTCCCCTATATAAGCTATTAGTACAAGCCTTACTCTACGTCAGAAATGTACATTCAGTGCACAAGTACCTTAAAACACAATTCAATGAAAAATGTGACCAAACAGCCATCCATGACACCATTTTTGGAGCTCACCCAGATCGGCTCGGCTAGCATGGCTCGCCCAGATCGGCTCGGCTAGCATGGCTTGGCCAGAACAGCTTGCCCAGATCGGCTTGGCCAGCATGGCTCGCCCAGATTGGCTCGGCCAGGCTGGCTCACCCACCATTTTTCAAGCACACTACCTCCCCTATATAAGCTATTAGTGCAAGCCTTACTCTACATCAGAAATGTACATTCAGTGCACAAGTACCTTAAAACCCAATTCAATGAAAAATGTGACCAAACAGCCATCCACGACACCATTTTTGGAGCTCGGCCAGATAAGCTTGGCCAGCATGGCTCGCCCAGATCGGTACGGCTAGCATGGCTCGGCCAGAATGGCTCGGCCAGATCGGGTCGGCCAGCATGGCTCGCCCAGATCGGCTCGGCCAGAACGGCTCAGCTAGATTGGGTCGGCCAGCATGGCTCGCCCAGATCGGCTCGGCCAGGCTGGCTCGCCCACCATTTTTCAAGCACACTACCTCCCCTATATAAGCCATTAGTGCAAGCCTTACTCTACATCAAAAATGTACATTCAGTGCACAAGTACCTTAAAACCCAATTCAATGAAAAATGTGACCGAATAGCTATCCACGACCCCATTTTTCATGAGGTTGTCAACAGAGACAAAGATTGGCATTGGTTAGGCGATTTGATTGCATTAGTCAGGGGGGTAAATTGATCAATTTTTGGAGACCGACTAGAATGGCTCGATGACCATTTTATATCGGAAGCTACCCGATTTGAGAATTATGACTATAGTAGAATGGCTCGAGTACCCATTTTACGAACTTAAAGAGTTGACTTGGTGGGCTGACCTGGCAGGGTGACTTGATGAACAAACTTAAAGAGTTGACTTGGTGAGAGTACTCGGTGGGCCGACCTGGCAAGGTGACTTGATGAACTAACTTTAAGAGTAGACTTGGTGAGAGTACTCGGTGGGCTGCCCTGGTCACGTGACTTGATGAACGAACTTAAAGAGTCGACTTGGTGGGCCGACTTGGCCGGGTTACTTGATGAACAAACTTAAAGAGTTGACTTGGTGGGTCGAACTAGCGGGATGACTTGGTGAGAGTACTTGGTGGGCTGACCTGGCAGGGTGACTCGATGAACGAACTTAGAGAGTCGACTTTGCTAGAGTGCTTGGTGGGTCGAACTGGCGGGGTGACTTGATGAACGAACTTAAAGAGTCGACTTGGTGAGAGAACTTGGTGGGCCGAGCTGGCGGGGTGAATTGATGAACGAACCTAAAGAGTCGACTTTGTGAGAGTACTTGGTGGGCCGACCTAGCGGGGTGACTTGATGACCGAGCTTAAAGGGTCGACTTGGTGAGAGTACTTGGTGGGCTTACCTGGTAGAGCAACTTGATCAACGAACTTAGAGAGTCAACTTTGTGAGACTACTTGGTGGGGTGAATTGATGAACAAACCTAAAGAGTCAACCTGGTGAGAGTACTTGGTGGGTGGACCTGGCGGGGTGACTTGATGAGCCAACTTAAAGAGTCGACTTGGTGAGAGTACTTGGTGGGGTGACCTAGCGGGGTGACTTGATGAACGAACTTAAAGAGTCGACCTTGCGGGCTGACTTGGCAGAGTGACTTCATGAACAAACTTAAAGAGTCCACTTGGTGGGCCGACCTGGCGGGGTGACTTGATGAACGAACTTAAAGAGTCGACTTGGTGAGAGTAATTTGTGGGCTGACCTGGCTGGGTGACTTGATGAATGAACTTAAAGAGTCGACTTGGTGGGGTGACTTTATGAATGCACTTGAAGGGTCGACTTGGTGGGGTGACTCTATGGACGGACCTAAAGAGTTGACTTGGTGAGAGTACTTGGCAGGGCGACTTGATGAATAGACTTAAAGAGTCGACTTGGTGAGAGTACTTGGTGGGGTGACTTGATGAGCGCACTTGAAGAATCGACTTTGTTAGAATACTTGGTGGGGTGACTTGATGAACGGACTCAAAGATTCAACTTGCTGAGAGTACTTGGTGGCTCGACTTGATGAGCAGACTTAAAGAGTCCACTTGGTGAGAGTACTTGGCGGGGTGAACTGATGAACGGACTTAAAGAATCAACTTGGTGGGAGTACTTGGTTGGCCGAACTAGTGGGGTGACTTGATGAACGGACATAAAGACTCAACTTGGTGGGAGTACTTGGTTGGCCGAACTGGTACTTGTTCTGGTGACTTGATGAACGAACTTAAAGAGTCGACTTGGTGGGGTCACTTGATGAAAGGACTTAAAGAGTTGACTTGGTGAGAGTACTTGGTGGGGTGACTTGATGAAAGAATTTAAAGGGTCGACTTGGCGGGGTGACTTGGTGAACAGACCCAAAGAGTTGACTCGGTGAGAGCACATGGTGGGGTGACCTGATGAATGGACTCAAAGAGTCGACTTGGTGAGAGTACTTGGTGGCTCGACTTGATGAGCAGACTCAAAGAGTCCACTTGGTGAGAGTACTTGGCGGGGTCAACTGATGAACAGACTTAAAGAGTCAACTTGGTGGGAGTACCTGGTGGGGTGACTTGATGAAGGGACATAAACAGTTGACTTGGTGAGAGTACTTGTTCTGGTGACTTGATGAATGGACTTAAAAAGTCGACCTGGTGGGGTGACTTGATGAAAGGACTTAAAGAGTCGACTTGGTGAGAGTACTTGGTGGGGTGACTTGATGAACACACTTGAACAATTGACTTGGTTAGAGTTCTTGGTGGGGTGACTTGATGAACGGACTCAAAGAGTCGAGTTGGTGAGAGTACTTGGTGGCTCGACTTGATGAGCAAACTTAAAGAGTCAACTTGATGAGAGTACTTGGCGGGGTGAACTGATGAACGAACTTAAAGAGTCGACTTGCTGGGAGTACTCGGTGGGCCGACCTGGTGGGGTGACTTGATGAACGGACTTAAAGAGTCAACTTGGTTAGAGTACTTGTTCTGGTGACTTGATGAACAGACTTGAAGAGTCAACTTGGTGGGGTGACTTGATGAAAGGACTTAAAGAGTTGACTTGGTGGGGTGACTTGATGAAAGGACTTAAAGAGTCAACTTGGTGAGAGTACTTGGTGGGGCGATTTGATGAACGGACTTAAAGGGTCGACTTGGTTAGACTAGTTGTTCTGGTGACTTGATGAACAGACTTGAAGAGTCGACTTGGTGGGATGAATTGATGAAAGGACTTAAAGAGTCGACTTGGTGAGAGTACTTGGTGGGGCGACTTGATGAACGAACTTAAAGGGTTGACTTGGCAGGGTGACTTAATGAACGGACCTAAAGAGTTGACTTGGTGAGAGTACTTGGCGGGGTGAACTGATGAACAGACTTAAAGATTCGACCTGGTGGGCCGACCTGGTGGGGTGACTTGATGAACGAACTTATAGAGTCGACTTGGTGAGAGTACTTGTTCTGGTGACTTGATGAATGAACTTAAAGAGTCAGCTTGGTGGGGTGACTTGATGAAAGGACTTAAAGAGTCAACTTGGTGGGGTGACTTGATGAACGAACTTAAAGGGTCAACTTTGTGGGGTGACTCGATGAACAGACCTAAAGAGTTGACTTGGCGAGAGTACTTGGTGGGGTGACCTAATGAACAGACTTAGAGAGTCAACTTGGTGAGAGTACTTGGTGGGCCGACCTGGTTGGGTCACTTTGTGAACTAACTTTAAGAGTCGACTTGGTGGGGTGACTTGATGAACGGACTTCAAGGGTTGACTTGGCAAGGTGACTTGATGAATGGTCCTAAAGAGTTGACTTGGTGAGAGTACTTGGTGTGGTGACTTGATGAACAGACTTAAAGAGTCGAATTGGTGAGAGTAATTGGTGGGGTAACTTGATGAACATAGTTAAATAGTCGACTTGGTGAGAGTACTTGGTCGGGTGACTTGATGAATGCACTTGAAGAATCGACTTGGTTAGAGTACTTGGTGGGGTGACTTGATGAATGAACTTAAAGATTCGACTTGGTGGGCCAACCTGGCGGGGTGACTTGATGAATAAACTTAGAGAGTCAACTTGGTGAGAGTACTTGGTGGGCCGACCTGGCCGGGTGACTTGATGAACAAACTTAAAGAGTCAACTTGGTGAGAGTACTCGGTGGGCTGACCTGGTCACATGACTTGATGAACGAACTTAAAGAGTCAACTAGGTGGGCTGACTTGGCCGGGTGACTTGATGAAAGGACTTAAAGAGTCGACTTGGTGGGGTGACTTGATGAAAGGACTTAAAGAGTCCACTTGGTGAGAGTACTTGGTGGGGCGACTTGATGAATGGACTTAAAGGGTCGACTTGTTTAGAGTACTTGTTCTGGTGACTTGATGAACGGACTTGAAGAGTCAAATTGGTGGG
The DNA here is from genome assembly GCA_028749045.1 of Cupressus sempervirens. Classification (NCBI taxonomy): domain Eukaryota; kingdom Viridiplantae; phylum Streptophyta; class Pinopsida; order Cupressales; family Cupressaceae; genus Cupressus; species Cupressus sempervirens. Next base: position 554,226,602 of record CM053784.1, read on the forward strand.
GTGACTTGATGAACGGACCTAAAGAGTTGACTTGGTGAGAGTACTTGGCAGGGTGAACTGATGAACAGACTTAAAGAGTCGACCTGGTGGGCCGACCTGGTGGGGTGATTTTTTGAATGGACTTATAGAATTGACTTGGTGAGAGTAGTTGTTCTGGTGACTTGATGAATAGACTTAAAGAGTCGGCTTGGTGGGGTGACTTGATGAAAGGACGTAAAGAGTCAACTTGGTGGGGTGACTTGATGAATGAACTTAAAGGGTCGACTTTGCGGGGTGACTTGATGAATGGACCTAAAGAGTTGACTTGGTGAGAGTACTCAGTGGGGTGACCTGATGAAAAGACTTAGAGAGTCGACTTGGTGGGCCGACCTGGTTGGGTGACTTCCTGAATGGACTTAAAGAGTTGACTTGGTGGGAGTACCTGGTGGTGTGACTTGACGAATGAACTTCAAGGGTCGACTTGGCGAGGTGACTTGATGAAGAATCCTAAAGAGTTGACTTGGTGAGAGTACTTGGTGTGGTGACTTGATGAACAGACTTAAAGAGTCGAATTGGTGAGAGTACTTGGTGGGGTGACTTGATGAACGCACTTGAAGAGTCGACTTGGTGAGGTGACTTTATGAACGGACCTAAAGAGTTGACCTGGTGAGAGTACTTGGTGGGGTGACTTGATGAACATAGTTAAAGAGTCGACTTGGTGAGAGTACTTGGTTGGGTGACTTGATGAACGCACTTGAAGAATCGACTAGGTTAGAGTAATTGGTGGGGTGACTTGATGAACGAACTTAAAGATTCGACTTGGTGGGCCGACCTGGCGAGGTGACTTGATGAATGAACTTAGAGAGTCAACTTGGTGAGAGTACTTGGTGACTTGGTGGGCCGACCTGGGCGTGTGACTTGATGAACAAACTTAAAGAGTCGACTTGGTGAGAGTACTCGGTGGGCTGACCTAGTCACATGGGTCGAACTAGCGGGGTGACTTGGTGAGAGTACTTGGTGGGCTAACCTGGCAGGGTGACTTGATGAACAAACTTAAAGAGTCGACCTGGTGAGAGAACTTGGTGGGCCGAGCAGGCGGGGTGAATTGATGAATGGACCTAAAGAGTCAACTTTGTGAGAGTACTTGGTTGGCCGACTTGGTGAGGTGACTTGATGACAGAACTTAAAGGGTCGACTTGGTGAGAGTACTTGGTGGGCCGACTTGGCAGAGCGACTTGATGAACGAACTTAAAGAGTCAACTTGGTGAGAGTACTTGGTGGGGTGACCTGATGAAAAAACCTAAAGAGTCGATCTGGTGAGAGTACTTGGTGGGCCGACCTGGCGGGGTGACTTGTTGAGAACACTTAAAGAGTCAACTTGGTGAGAGTAGTTGGTGGGCTGACCTGGCGGGGTCACTTGATGAACAAACTTAAAGAGTCCACTTGGTGGGCTGACCTGGCAGGGTGACTTGAAGAACAAAACTTAAAGAGTCGACTTGGTGAGAATAATTTGTGGGCTGACCTGGCGGGGTGACTTGATGAATGAACTTAAAGAGTCAACTTGGTGGGGTGTCTTGATGAACACACTTGAAGGGTCGACTTGGTGTGGTGACTCTATGAACAGACCTAAAGAGTTGACTTGGTGAGAGTACTTGGTGGGGTGCCTTGATGAAAGGACTCAAAGAGTCTACTTGGTGAGAGTACTTGGTGGCTCGACTTGATGAGCAGATTTAAAGAGTGAACTTGGTGAGAGTACTTGGTGGGGTGAACTGATGAGCAGACTTAAAGAGTCGACTTGGTGGGTTGACCTAGTGGGGTGACTTTATGGATGGACGTAAAGAGTCAACTTGGTTAGAGTACTTGTTCTAGTGACTTGATGAACGGACTTGAAGAGTCGACTTGCTGGGGTGACTTGATGAAAGGACTTAAAGAGTCGACTTGGTGAGAGTTCTTGGTGGGCTTAAAGGGTCGACTTGGCAGGGTGACTTGATGAATGGACCTAAAGAGTTGACTTGGTGAGAGTACTTGGGGAGGTGAACTAATGACCGAACTTAAAGGTGGGAGTACTTGGTGGGTCGACCTGGTGGGGTGACTTGATGAACGGACTTATAGAGTCGACTTGGTGAGAGTAGTTTTTCTGGTGACCTGATGAACGGACTTAAAGAGTCGGCTTGGTGGGGTGACTTGATGAAAGGACTTAAAGAGTTGACTTGGTGGGGTGACTTGATGAAAAAACTTAAAGGGTCGACTTTGCGGGGTGACTCGATGAATGGACCTAAAGAGTTGACTTGGCGAGAGTACTCGGTGGGGTGACCTGATGAACAGACTTAGAGAGTCGACTTGGTGAGAGTACTTGGTGGGCCAACCTGGTTGGGTGACTTCGTGAACTGACTTAAAGAGTCGACTTGGTGGGGTGACTTGATGAACGGACTTCAAGGGTCGACTTGGAAAGGTGACTTGATGAACGATCCTAAAGAGTTGACTTGGTGAGAGTACTTGGTGTGGTGACTTGATGAACAAACTTAAAGAGTCGAATTGGTGAGAGTACTTGGTGGGGTGACTTGATGAACATAGTTAAAGAGTCGACTTGGTGAGAGTACTTGGTCGGGTGACTTGATGAATGCACTTGAAGAATCGACTTGGTTAGAGTACTTGGTGGGGTGACTTGATGAATGAACTTAAAGATTCAACTTGGTGGGCTGACCTGGCAGGGTGACTTGATGAACGAACTTAGAGAGTCGACTTGGTGAGAGTACTTGGTGGGCTGACCTGGCCGGGTGAATTGATGAACAAACTTAAAGAGTCGACTTGGTGAGAGTACTCAGTGGGCTGACCTAGTCACGTGACTTGATGAATGAACTTAAAGAGTCAACTTGGTGGGCTGACTTGGCCGGGTGACTTGATGTACAAACTTAAAGAGTTGACTTGGTGGGTCAAACTAGCGGGATGACTTGGTGGGCTGACCTGGTAGGGTGACTTGATGAACGAACCTAGAGACTCGACTTTGTGAGAGTACTTGGTGGGTCGAACTGGTGGGGTGACTTGATGAACAAACTTAAAGAGTCAACCTGGTGAGAGAACTTGGTGGGCCGAGCTAGCGGGGTGAATTGATGAATGAACCTAAAGAGTTGACTTTGTGAGAGTACTTGGTGGGCCGACCTGGCGGGGTGACTTGATGATCGAACTTAAAGGGTCGACTTGGTGAGAGTACTTGGTGGGGTGACCTGGCGGGGTGACTTGATGAACAAACTTAAAGAGTCGACCTTGTGGGCCGACTTGGTAGAGTGAATTCATGAACGAACTTAAAGAGTCCACTTGGTGGGCCGACCTGGCGGGGTGACCTGATGAACAAACTTGAAGAGTCGACTTGGTGAGAGTAATTTGTGGGCTGACCTGGCGGGGTGAGTCGATGAATGAACTTAAAGAGTCGACTTGGTGGGGTGACTAGATGAACACACTTGAAGGGTCGACTTGGTGGGGTGACTCTATGAACGGACCTAAAGAGTTGACTTGGTGAGAGTAATCTATGGGATGACTTGATGAAAGGTCTTAAAGAGTCAACTTGGTGAGAGTACTTGGTGGGGCGACTTGATGAACGCACTTGAAGAATCAACTTGGTTAGAGTACTTGGTGGGGTGACTTGATGAACGGAGTCAAAGAGTCGACTTGGTGAGAGTACTTGGTGGGGTGAACTGATGAACAGAATTAAAGAGTCGACTTGGTGGGCCGACCTGGTGGGGTGACTTTATGGACGGACTTAAAGTGTCGACTTGGTTAGAGTACTTGTTCTGGTGACTTGATGAATGGAGTTGAAGAGTTTACTTGGTGGGGTGACTTGATGAAAGGACTTAAAGAGTTGACTTTGTGAGAGTACTTGGTGGGGTGACTTGATGAACGGACTTAAAGGGTCGACTTGGCGGGGTGACTTGATGAACGGACCTAAGGAGTTGACTTGGTGAGAGTACTTGGCGGGGTGAACTGATGATCGGATTTAAAGAGTCGACTTGGTGGGTGGACCCGGTGGGGTGACTTGATGAGCGAACTTATAGAGTCGACTTGGTGAGAGTATTTGTTCTGGTGACTTGATGAACAGACTTGAAGAGTTGGCTTGGTGGGGTGACTTGATGAAAGGACTTAAAGAGTCGACTTGGTGGGGTGACTTGATGAATGAACTTAAAGGGTCGACTTTGCGGGGTGACTTGATGAACGAACCTAAAGAGTTGACTTGGCGAGAGTACTCGGTGGGGTGACTTGATGAACAGACTTAGAGAGTCAACTTGGTGAGAGTACTTGGTGGGCCGACCTAGTTGGGTGACTTCGTGAACTAACTTAAAGAGTCAACTTGGTGGGGTGACTTGATGAACGGACTTCAAGGGTCGACTTGGCAAGGTGACTTGATGAACGGTCCTAAAGAGTTGACTTGGTGAGAGTACTTGGTGTGGTGACTTGATGAACAGACTTAAAAATTTGAATTGGTGAGAGTACTTGGTGGGGTGACTTGATGAACATAGTTGAAGAGTCGACTTGGTGAGTGTACTTGGTCGGGTGACTTGATGAACGCACTTGAAGAAATGACTTGGTTAGAGTACTTGGTGGGGTGACTTGATGAACGAACTTAAAGATTTGACTTGGTGGGCCGATCTGGCGAGGTGACTTGATGAACGAACTTAGAGAGTCGACTTGGTGAGAGTACTTGGTGGGCCGACCTGGCCGGGTGACTTGATAAGCAAACTTAAAGAGTTGACTTGGTGAGAGTACTCGGTGGGCTCACCTGGTCACGTGACTTGATGAACGAACTTAAAGAGTCGACTTGGTGGGCCGACTTGGCCGGGTGACTTGATGAACGAACTTAAAGAGTCTACTTGGTGGGTCGAACTAGCGGGGTGACTTGGTGGGCTGACCTGGCAGGGTGACTTGATGAATGAACCTAGAAAGTCGACTTTGTGAGAGTACTTGGTGGGTCGAACTGGCAGGGTGACTTGATGAACGAACTTAACGAGTCGACCTGGTGAGAGAACTTGGTGGGTCGAGCTGGCGGGGTGAATTGATGAATGAACCTAAAGAGTCGACTTTGTGAGAGTACTTGGTGGGCCGACCTGGCGGGGTGACTTGATGACCAAACTTAAAGGGTCGACTTGGTGAGAGTACTTGGTGGGATGACCTGGCGGAGTGACTTGATGAACTAGTCGACTTGGTGAGAGTACTTGGTGGGGTGACTTGATGAACAAACCTAAAGAGTCGACCTGGTGAGAGTACTTGGATGGCCGACCTAGCGGGGTGACTTGATGGGCAAACTTAAAGAGTCGACTTGGTGAGAGTACTTGTTGGGGTGACCTGGCGGGGTGACTTGATGAACGAACTTAAAGAGTCGACCTTGTGGGCCGATTTGGCAGAGTGACTTCATGAACAAACTTAAAGAGTCCACTTGGTCGGCCGACCTGGCGGGGTGACTTGATGAACGAACTTAAAGAGTCAACTTGGTGAGAGTAATTTGTGGGCTGACCTGGCAGGGTGACTTGATGAATGAATTTAAAGAGTTGACTTGGTGGGGTGACTTGATGAATGCACTTGAAGGGTTGAATTGGTGGGGTGACTCTATGAATGGACCTAAAGAGTTGACTTGGTGAGAGTACTTGGTGGGGTGACTTGATGAAAGGACTTAAAGAGTCGACTTGGTGAGAGTACTTGGTGGGGCACCTTGATGAACGCACTTGAAGAATCAACTTGGTTAGAGTACTTGGTGCAGCGACTTGATGAACAGACTCAAAGAGTCAACTTGGTGAGAGTACTTGGTGGGGTGAACTGATGAACAGACTTAAAGAGTCGACTTGGTGGGCCGACCTGGTGGGGTGACTTTATGGACGGACTTAAAGAGTCGACTTGGTTAGAGTACTTGTTCTGGTGACTTGATGAATGGACTTGAAGAGTCTACTTGGTGGGGTGACTTGATGAAAGGACTTAAAGAGTTGACTTGGTGAGAGTACTTGGTGGGGCGACTTGATGAATGGACTTAAAGGGTCGACTTGGCAGGGTGACTTGATGAACGGACCTAAGGAGTTGACTTGGTGAGAGTACTTGGCGGGGTGAACTGATGAACGGACTTAAAGATTCGACTTGGTGGGCTGACCCGGTGGGGTGACTTGATGAACGGACTTATAAAGTCGACTTGGTGAGAGTAGTTGTTCTGGTGACTTGATGAACGGACTTGAAGAGTCAGCTTGGTGGGGTGACTTGATGAAAGGACTTAAAGAGTCAACTTGGTGGGGTGACTTGATGAACGAACTTAAAGGGTCAACTTTGCGGGGTGACTCGATGAACGGACCTAAAGAGTTGACTTGGCGAGAGTACTCGGTGGGGTGACCTGATGAACAGACTTAGAGAGTCGACTTGGTGAGAGTACTTGGTGGGCCGACCTAGTTGGGTGAATTCATGAACTGACTTTAAGAGTCGACTTGGTGGGGTGACTTGATGAACGGACTTCAAGGGTCAACTTGGCAAGGTGACTTGATGAATGATCCTAAAGAGTTGACTTGGTGAGAGTACTTGGTGTGGTGAGTTGATGAACAGACTTAAAGAGTCGAATTGGTGAGAGTACTTGGTGGGGTGACTTGATGAACATAGTTAAATAGTCGACTTGGTGAGAGTACTTGGTTGGGTGACTTGGTGAACGCTCTTGAAGAATCGACTTGGTTAGAGTACTTGGTGGGGTGACTTGATGAACGAACTTAAAGATTCAACTTGGTGTGTCGACCTGGCGGGGTGACTTGATGAACAAACTTAGAGAGTCGACTTGGTGAGAGTACTTGGTGGGCCGACCTGGCCGGGTGACTTGATGAACAAACTTAAAGAGTTAACTTGGTGAGAGTACTCGATGGGCTGACCTGGTCACGTGACTTGATGAACGAACTTAAAAAGTTTACTTGGTAGGCCGACTTGGCCAAGTGACTTGATAAATGAACTTAAAGAGTCGACTTGGTGGGTCGAACTAGCGCGGTGACTTGGTGGGCTGACCTGGCAGGGTGATTTGATGAATGAACCTAGAGAGTCGACTTTGTGAGAGTAATTGGTGGGTCAAACTGGCGAGGTGACTTGATGAACGAACTTAAAGAGTCGACCTAGTGAGAGAACTTGGTGGGCCGGGCTGGCGGGGTGAATTGATGAATGAACCTAAAGAGTCGACTTTGTGAGAGTACTTGGTGGGCCGACTTGGCAGGGTGACTTGGTGACCGAACTTAAAGGGTCAACTTGGTGAGAGTACTTGGCGGGCCGACCTGGCAGAGCGACTTGATGAAGAAGTCAACTTGGTGAGAGTACTTGGTGGGGTGACTTGATGAAAAAACCTAAAGAGTCGACCTGGTGAGAGTACTTGGTGGGCCGACCTAGTGGAGTGACTTGATAGGCAAACTTAAAGAGTCGACTTGGTGAGAGTACTTGGTGGGGTGACCTGGCAGGGTGACTTGATGAACGAACTTAAAGAGTCGACCTTGTGGGCCAACTTGGCAGAGTGACTTCATGAACGAACTTAAAGAGTCGACTTGGTAAGAGTAATTTGTGGGCTGACCTGGTGGGGTGACTTGATGAATGAACTTAAAGAGTCGACTTGGTGGGGTGTCTTGATGAACGCACTTGACAGGTCAACTTGGTGGGGTGACACTATGAACAGACCTAAAGAGTTGACTTGGTGAGAGTACTTGGTGGGGTGACTTGATGAAAGGACTTAAAGAGTCAACTTGGTGAGAGTACTTGGTGGGGCGACTTGATGAATGCACTTGAAGAATCGACTTGTTTAGAGTACTTGGTGGGGCGACTTGATGAACAGACTCAAAGAGTCAACTTGGTGAGAGTACTTGGTGGCTCGACTTGATGAGCAGATTTAAAGAGTCAACTTGGTGAGAGTGGGCCTAACGAGGCGAGGTTGTGGGTGGGCCTAACGGGGCAAGTTGGTGGGGCGACTTGGCGAGTGGAATTAGGGAGCCAAGTTGGTGAGGCGACTCGACGAGTTGGTTCATTGAGATGACATGGTGAGCTGACTTGGCGAGTCGACCTGGCGAGCGAACTTAAAGAGTCAACTTGGCAACGTACTCGAGTCGACTTGGTGAGGCGACCTGGCGAGCAGGCTCAAAGAGTCAACATGGTGAGGTGACTCATTGAGTCAACATGGTGAGGCGACTCATGGTGAGGAGCTATCCTTGAGGCGACTTGGTGGGCCTACTTGATTAGTCGACTTGGTGAGCTGACCTGACAAGCTGACACAGTGAGCGAGCTTAAAGAGGCGAGGACTTGGTGGGGTAACTCGGCAAGCCAACTTATTGAGGCGAGATGGTGAGTCGACTTGGTGAGCTAACTTGGTGAGCGCACTTAAAGAGTCAACTTCGTGAGGTGACTCGGCGAGTTAGCTCGCTGATGCGACTTGGGCAGGCCGACCTGACGAGCGAACTTAAAGAGGCAACTTGGGTGGGCTGACTTGGTGAGCGAACTTAAAGAGTTGACTTGGAAACATACTTTAACAACCGACTTGGTGAGCTGACATGGTAAGTGGGCTTAGAGAAGCAACTGGGTGAGGCAACTTGGCGAGCACACTTGCTGGGGCAAGGTGGTAAAACGACTAGGTGATTCGACTTGGTGAGCTGACTTGGTGAGGGAACTTAAGGGGTCGACTTGGTGAGGCAACCTGAATAGTCAACTCGGTGAGCTAACTTGGGGAGCCGACATGGTGAGCGGTCTTAAAGAAGATGCGACTTGGTGAGGCGAGATGGTAAGTCATCTTGGTGAGCCAGCTTGACGAGCTGTGAGCAGACTTAAAGAGTCAATTCTTGATTTGGCAACTACCACATGGTCAGATGACTTGGTGAGCCGACCTAGCTAGCAAAATTGGCAAGCAAACTTATAGAATCGACTTGCTGTCCCCAGCCAAGATTGCACGCCTGGGTCGACCCAACTTGGCTCACTTGACTCCGTCGCCCTAGCCTCGAGCGACCTGACTGGGTCGCCAGAGTGGGTCGACAAGGGGGAAAAAAAAAAAAAAAATCATGGGAGGCCCTGTACAGCGAAAAGCACTAAATTTTGGACATTGCAAAAAAAAAAAAAAACAAGTTACTCGCTTTTGGATCATGCACAAGTTTCAGTTCACGTATTGCCGAGCCGACTCGACGCGTTACGCTTAGCTAGCCAGATTCGAGGTAGGGTAGCCGAAACGATCCGATTTGAGAATTTTCTTTATAAAAAGAGATCATGATAGGCCCCATAAGGCAAAAAAGAATAAAATTTTGGGAGTTCAAAAAAAAAGTTACCCGATTTTGGATTGTGCACAGGGCTCGGGTCACGTAGCATCGAGGTGCCCAAGGTGACATGATTCGAGCGAAAAGTCGACGGTGGCATGAGTCATGCAAAAACATTGGAGGCCATTAAGGCTCGAGGTGCTTCGAGTCGAGGTTGTCGAGGCGGGTCGGGTTGAAAACTTTGGGCGTTAACCAAAAAGAAAAAGTTAACCGCTTTTGGATCACGTACATGGCTCGGGGCACTTAGAATCAAGTTGAGCACGGTGACATGAGTCGTGTGAAAAATTTGGAGATGACTCAAGTTGGGGCATCCGACTCTATCCAAGTTCAAAACTTTGGGACTTGACAAAAAAAAGAAAAAGGAAAAAGTTACCCAGTTTTGGATCACGTAAGTGACTCAGGCCACTCAGAATCAAGGTGAGTGCGGTTACATGAGTCGAGCAAAAAAAAAAATGGAGGCGGTTAAGGCTCAAGGCAATTCGAGTCGGGGTAGCTGAGTCGATTTGAAAACTTTGGCCCTTAGCCAAAAAAAGAGTTAATCGCTTTTGGATCACGTACATGACTTGGGGTGCATAGAATCAAGTCAAGCACGGTGACATGAGTGGTTCGAAAAAATTGCAGGCGATTAAGGCTCAAGGCGATTTGAGTTGGGGTTGCTGACACGATTCGGGTTGAAATCTTTGGGTGTTAACCAAAGAAGGAAGAAGTTAACTGCTTTTGGATCATGTACATGACTTGAGGCACTTAGAATCAAGTCGAGCACGGTGGCATGGGTTGTGCAAAAAATTCAAAGGCAATTCGAGTCGGGGTAGCCAACTCGATTTGAGTTCAAAACTTTGGGCGTTAACCAAAAAAATAAGTTGATCGATTTTGGATCACGTACATGAGTCGTCTGCCCTTGCAAAAATTACAAAACCTGGGGACCCGCCTGGAATTTGCAGTCGAAAGATTTTTCTGCCCTCACGAAAATTTACAAACTCCACCCACTCAAAATTTGGACTTGGAAGATTTTTCCGCCCTCGCGAAATTTACAAACCCCAGCCGCTCGGAATTTGGCACTTGGAAATTACGAAACCCCGCCCGCCCAGAATTTGGACTTGGAAGATTTTTCCGCCCTCACAGAAATTGCAAACCCGACCCACATGGAAATTGCATTTGGAAGACTTTTTTGCACTCGCGAAAATCAAAAAACCCCACCCGCAGGGAATTCGGCACTTGGGAGATTTTTCCGCCCTTCCGATAATTGTAAACCCCACCAGCTCAGAATTTGGGACTTGGGAGATTTTTTTCCCCCGCATGGAAATTTTACAAAACCCAACTCGCCCAAAATTTGGCACTCAGGAGATTTTTCTACCCTGGCAGAAATTTCTACAAAACCCCCCTCCCTCCCACCAGGAATTTGGCACTCGGGAGATTTTTCCGCCCTCGCAAAAATTGCAAACCCCACCCGCCAGGAATTTGGCACCTGGGAGATTTTTACGCCCTCGCGGGAATTTTCACAAAACCCCACCTACCCAGAATGTGGCACATGGGAGATTTTTTCGCCCTCGCAA
>CM053784.1:554244911-554272411 GCA_028749045.1 Cupressus sempervirens
AAGATGTACACCGTGTACGCGACCGAGTAAGGACACTCAGAGACATCAATTTCCCAGGCATATGCCCCCTACATGCTTTTTGGTGCACCCCGTACAAACAACCATACTTCAACAAGCCCTCCCAGAATTTCGCATCTAAAGAGAGATGAAACGCCTTAGGCTTTTTGTCCACACAATGCAAACACCGAATGCTCTCTTTACGGGGAGTTGAAGAAGAGTATCTCAAGCAGAACCCATGAGCCGCAGCCATTCAGATCGCACAGGGCAGGATAGGGCATGGAGAGTTTCTGCATCCAAACAAAAATTATTGGTAATACTCTATGCTTCTACTGGCCCAAACCACAAAGGCTGTCACGATAGTGCCATGTACTTCTATAGGATGAGACAGTAAAGAGGCGAGCACGTACTAAGAATGCACTAGCGAATAAATTATGCGGCAACCAAACCTTTCGCCGGCCCCCCTCTCAATCCCAAGGCTCTACCAATCGGTAAAAACTTAGGGTGGAGAGTGGACCCTTGATGAAATTAGGGACGTCGAGCAATGCACTCGTGCAACCATCTCTTTCCTTCTTGCCGTCCGGGTAGGATAAAAATGCAATGATAGAATGTGCCAATGAGACAGAGCCCTTGGCTAAAAGATACAACTCCATGCACACTCAACAACAAGCGCATCTTAGAATCGAACACCAAATGTGCAGTGTGATGCAAGCCATGTAGACACCTACATATAGGTTATATCCAACAAAACAAAGCGACAAGTACTTCCCACCAGCTCTGCCATTGCGATTACCGAATGGGATATACTCACCGCCACAAATTAATGACCATCATTACCGTCTCAGAATAGATACAAGCACATCGAGCTTCATCTGATCAACTAGATGAATTTCACCTTGAAGGGGCCCAAACCAAAAGTTCCCGAGGTCACCTCCTGGAACTCTCAAGAACAAGGCCCATCTTACATGCAAACTCTGCTACTACGCAAACACATGTTGCAATTAAAGAGAAATTGCAAGGCCGTCACAATGGCCCGAGGCCAATGCTCCGACTAAGTCAATTTTCTCTTGCAATCACCATGTCGCCATTCACAGAGAGATCTCCCCATTCACTTGTGATGCGACGCACAATCCAAGCGCTAGACCCGAGCTCACCCTTGAAAGGGCCACTTTCCAAGGCATCCCCCGATGACACATTGGAACGACAACCACTGTCAAACCATTCCCAATGTTGTGCCAGTCAAGTTGTATACAAAGGCGATGGAGAGGTTTCGAGAAGAGAAGCCCCCCCTGCTCACTCGCACAAACATCCAAAATTCTAGACACAAGCTCCCGCCCTTAGCATCACTCTCCAGATCATCGCAATGACACATTGGAATGACAACCGCTGTCGAACAACTTCTAAAATTGTGGCGATGGAGTGAGAGAGAAGAGCAACTTTGGGGAGAGGTGCATAGCAAATGGGCTGCTCCTTCATTCCGCTCTTATATACAGATCCGATGTCACTGATTTCATTTGAAATCAAGGGTGCATTCATCCTTGCCCACACGAGAAATGGCTCTTTTGATCGAATGGCCACGGGGAGCTTCCGATAAAAAAGGCTCCCTTGTCACTCGTGATGCATAGCCTAACTGGTAGACGACGGCTCACCCTTTAGATCTCTGCCTAGGCAACCACCACAACGACACCATTGGAATGACAACTAGTGCCGAACCATTCTAAAAATTTTGTGCCAAAGAAGTTGTTGCGAAGAGAACAACTCTAGGGAGAGAGCACTCGCATAGCAAAATCGGGATGGCTTCACGGCCCTTCCAATAGAAACGATGCTGGTGCCAATATTCAAAATCCAAATAACGTGTCTTTCTCGAACACCAGCACCGATTCTATTGGGGAAGGTCGCCGAGAGCTTTTGTTATCAAAGCCTCCCACTGTAGCCGCAATAGGCACGCAAAAAATTTTACTACAGCGCCAAGCACCCACCTCATGGCTAGAGACAAGGGCTCGCCATTAAGATCAACTTCAAAATCGCAGAACAGACGCGCTGTAGAATGACAACCGCTGCCAAGTCTCTTCCGTAATTGCGTCGGTCGATTGATCAAAGAAGTTGATCTAAGAGAGGGTCCAAGCGTAGGCATTCATTGGGGGATTTGCGCCGATGGCATAAATTTATGCAATACCCGAGCAACACCAGACGGAGGTGCTAGACGAGGGCTCCCGTTTTAGATCGAGTTTTAAAATCACCAAGAAGACGCGGTGAAGGCTGGCAACCACTGCCAAACCTTTTTTCGAAATTGCGCCAGCTGAGTGACAAGAAAACATGATCTAAAGGAGAGTCAAGGAATAGCACATCGAGGGTGGGCTTCATGCCCCTCTAATTGATTCAACGTCGGCATCCATCATTTCAAAATCTGACATATCCATCCGCCTTGACACCGGCGTTGAATCAATGAGAGGGCCATGGGAGAGGCTCATGGCAACCACCTCTCCTATATAAGCTATTAGTGCGAGGCTCGCTCTCCATTAGAAATTCGTGAAGACACCGACAACTGCCTTAAAAATCCAAATCCTTGAAAATTCTGACCAAACAGCCATTCACGACCCAATTTTTTATGAGGTCGGCAGAGGAGCAAAAGATTGTCATGGAGCAAATTTTTTGTGAGTTCATGGAGCCAAGGGACTGAAATGGTCATCGAGCTCATCCGATCAACTGGATGAATTTCACCTTGAAGGGGGCCCAATCCAAAAGTTCCAAAGGTCATCTCCTGGAACTCTCGAGAACAAGGCCCATCTTACATGCAAACTCTGCTACTGCGCAAACATAGGTTGGAATTAAAGAGAAATTGCGAGGCCTTCACAATGGCCCGAGGCCAATGCTCCAACTAAGTCAATTTTCTCTTGCAATGACCACGCCGCCATTCACAGAGAGATCTCCCCATTCACTTGTGATGCGACGCACAATCCAAGTGCTAGATGCGAGCTCGCCCTTGAAAGAAAGACCACTTTCCAAGACATCCCCTGATGACACATTGGAATGACAACTGCTGTCGAACCATTCCCAATGTTGTGTCGATCGAGTTAGCACAGAGGCGACCTTAGGGAGCTCCCGCGTAGAAATCGGGATGTGCTTTTGTACCCATCTCTCACAAAAACCAATGTTAGCTGTGAACAAATTTAAAATCCAAGGCTCGTATCCATCGATATTGTCGGCACTGGGTCTATATATTCAAAGGCCATGGAGAGGTTCCGATAAGAGAAGCTCCCCTGCTCGCCTGCACAAACATCCCAAATACTAGACACAAGCTCCCACCCTTAGCATCGCTCTCCAGATCACTGCAATGACACATTGGAATGACAACCGTTGTCGAACAACTCTCAAATTTGTGCCGATGGAGTGAGAAAGAAGAGCAACTTTGGGGAGCCGTGCATAGCACACGGGCTATGCTGCTTCATTTTGCTCTTATAGACAGATCCAATGTCATTGATTTCATTTGGAATCCAAGGCTGCATTCATCCCTGCTCACACAAGCAATGGCTCTTCTCATCGAATGGCCATAGGGAGCTTCCGATTATAAAGGCTCCCTTGTCACTCGTGATGCGCAGCCCAACTGCTAGATGACGGCTCACCCTTCAGATCGCTGCCCAGGAAACCACCATAATGGCACCATTGGGAATGACAACTGCTGCCAAACCATTCCAAAAATTTTGTGCCAAAGAAGTTGTTGTGAAGAGAACCACTCTGGGGAGAGATCACTCGCATAGCAAAATTGGGATGGCTTCACGACCCTTCCAATAGAAACAATGCTGGTGCCAATATTCCAAATCCGAATAATGTGTCTTTCTCGAACACCAGCACCGATTCTATATGGGAGGGTCGCCAAGAGATTTTTTTATCAAAGCCTCCCATTGTAGCCATGATAGGCATGCAAAAAATATTTGCTAGAGTACCAAGCACCCCGCCTCATCGCTAGAGACAAGGGCTCGCCATTAAGATCAACTTCAAAATTGCAGAACAGATGCGCTGTAGAATGGCAACCGCTACCAAGTCTCTTCTGTAATTGCGTTGGTCGAGTGATCGAAGAAGGTGATCTAAGAGAGGGTCCAAGAATAGGCATTCGTTGGGGGATTCGCACCGATAGCAAAAATTCATGCAATACCCAAGCAACACCGGACGGAGGTGCTAGACGAGGGCTCCCATTTTAGATCAAGTTTTAAAATCACCAAGTATACGTGGTGAGGGCTGGCAACCGCTGCCAAACCTTTTTCCAAAATTGCGCCGGCTAAGTGACAAGAAAACATGATCTAAAGGAGAGTCGAGGAATAGCACCTCGAGGGTGGGCTTCATGCCCCTCCAATTGATTCAACGTCGGTGTCCACCATTTCAAAATCTGACATTTCCATCTGCCTTGACATCGGCGTTGATTCAATGAGAGGGGCACGGGAGAGGCTCACGGCAACAACCTCTCCTATATAAGATATTAGTGCGAGGCTCGCTCTGCATTAGAAATTAGCGAACACACCGACATCTGCCTTAATAATCCAAATCGTTGAAAATTCTGACCAAACAGCCATCCACGACCCAATTTTTTATGAGGTTGTCTAAGGAGAAAAAGATTGTCATCGGTTAGGAGATGTGAATTCATGGAGACAACGGACTGAAATGGTCATCGAGGTCATCCGATCAACTTAATTAATTTCACCTTGAAGGGGCCCAATCCAAAAGTTTTGGAGGTCATCTCCTGGAACTCTCAAGAACAAGGCCCATCTTACTTGCAAACTCTGCTACTGCGCAAACATAGGTTGCAATTAAAGAGAAATTGCAAGGCCATCACAGTGGCCCGAGGCCAATGCTCCGACTAAGTCAATTTTCTCTTGCAATCACCATGCCACTATTCACAGAGAGATCTCCCCATTCACTTGTGATGTGACGCACAATCCAAGTGCTAGACGCAAGCTCGCCCTTGAAATGCCACTTTCCAAGACATCCCCCGATGACACATTGGAACGACAACCACTGTCAAACCATTCCCAATGTTGTGCCAATCGAGTTGGCATAGAGGCAACCTTAGGGAGCTCCTGCGTAGCAATCGGGATATGCTTTCGTACCCATCTCTCACAAAAACCAATATGTTAGCTGTGAACAAATTTAGAATCCAAGGCTCGTATCCATCGATATCATCGGCACTGGGTCTATATATTCAAAGGCCACGGAGAGGTTTCGATAAGAGAAGCTCCCCTGCTCGCTCGCACAAACATCCCAAATTCTAGACACAAGCTCTCACCCTTAGCATCGCTCTCCAGATTGCTGGAATGACACATTGGAATGACAACCGCTGTCGAACAAATCCCGAATTTGTGCCGATGGAGTGAGAAAAAAGAGCAACTTTGGGGAGCCGCGCATGGCACATAGGCTGTGCTGCTTCATTTCGCTCTTATATATAGATCCAATGTCATTGATTTTGTTTGGAATCTGAGGCTGCATTCGTCCTTGCTCACACAAGCAATGGCTCTTCTCATCGAATGGCCATGGGGAGCTTCCAATTACAAAGGCTCCCTTGTCACTCGTGATGCGCAGCCCAACTGCTAGATGACGGCTCGCCCTTCAGATCGCTGCCCAGGAAACCACCACAATGGCACCATTGGGAATGACAACTGCTGCCGAACCATTCTGAAAATTTTGCGCCAAAGAAGTTTTTGCAAAGAGAACCACTCTGGGGAGAGAGCACTCGCATAGAAAAATTGGGATGGCTTCACGACCCTTCCAATAGAAACAATGCTGGTGCCAATATTCCAAATCTGATTAACGTGTCTTTCTCGAACACCAGCATCGATTCTATTGGGGAGGGTTGCCGAGAGCTTTTGTTATCAAAGCCTCCCATTGTAGCCACGATAGGCATGCAAAAAATATTTGCTAGAGTGCCAAGCACCCCACCTCATGGCTAGAGACAAGGGCTCGCCATTAAGATCAAATTTGAAATCGCAGAACAGACGCGCTGTAGAATGGCAACTGCTGCCAAGTCTCTTCCGTAATTGTGTCAGTCGAGTGATTGAAGAAGGTGATCTAAGAGAGGGTCCAAGCATAGGCATTCATTGGGGGATTTGTGCCAATAGCAAAAATTCATGCAATACTCGAGCAACACCAGACGGAGGTGCTAGATGAGGGCTCCCATTTTAGATCAAGTTTTAAAATCACCAAGTAGACGTGGTGAGGGCTGGCAACCGCTGCCATACCTTTTTCCGAAATTGTGCCGGCTGAGTGACAAGAAAACATGATCTAAAGGAGAGTCAAGGAATAGCACCTCGAGGGTGGGTTTCATGTCCCTCCAATTGATTCAACGTCGGCGTCCACCATTTCAAAATCTGACATTTCCATCCTCCTTGACACCGACGTTGAATCAATGAGAGGGGAACGGGAGAGGCTCGCGGCAACAACCTCTCCTATATAAGCTATTAGTGTGAGGCTTGCTCTGCATTAGAAATTAGTGAACACACCGACATCCGCCTTAATAATCCAAATCGTTGAAAATTCTGACCAAACAGCCATCCACGACCCAATTTTTTATGAGGTCATCTAAGGAGCAAAAGATTGTCATTAGTTAGGAGATGTGAATTCATGGAGCCAATGGACTGAAATGGTCATCGAGCTCATCCGATCAACTAGATGAATTTCACCTTGAAGGGGCCCAATCCAAAAGTTTCGGAGGTCATCTCCTGGAACTCTCAAGAACAAGGCCCATCTTACTTGCAAACTCTGCTATTGGGCAAACATAGGTTGAAATTAAAGAGAAATTGCAAGGCCATCACAGTGGCCTGAGACCAATGCTCCGACTAAGTCAATTTTCTCTTGCAATCACCATGCCGCCGTTCACAGAGAGAACTCCCCATTCACTTGTGACGCGACGCACAATCCAAGTGCTAGATGCGAGCTCGCCCTTGAAAGGCCACTTTCCAAGACATCAACGACAACCACTGTCAAACCATTCCCAATGTTGTGCCGATCGAGTTGGCATAGAGGCGACCTTAGGGAGCTCCTGCGTAGCAATCGGGATGTGCTTTCGTCCCCATCTCTCACAAAAACCAATATGTTAGCTGTGAACAAATTTAGAATCCAAGGCTCGTATCTATTGATATCGTCGGCACTGGGTCTATATATTCAAAGGCCATGGAGAGGTTCCGATAAGAGAAGCTCCCCTGCTCGCTTGCACTAACATCCCAAATGCTAGACACAAGCTCCCGCCCTTAGCATCGCTCTCCAGATCCCCGCAATGACACATTGGAACGACAACCGCTGTCAAACAACCCCCAAATTTGTGCCGATGGAGTGAGAAAGACAAGCAACTTTGGGGAGCCACGCATAGCAAACGGGCTGCTGCTTCATTCCACTCTTATATATAGATTCGATGTCATTGATTTCGTTTGGAATCCGAGGCTGCATTCTTTCTTGCTCACACAAGCAATGGCTCTTCTCATCGAATTGTCACGGGGACCTTCTGATTACAAAGGCTCCCTTGTCACCCGTGATGCGCAGCCCAACTGCTAGACGATGGCTTGCCCTTTAGATCACGGCCCAGGAAACCACCACAACGGCGCCATTGGAACGACAACCGCTATCGAACCATTTAAAATTTTTTTTTGCCAAAGAAGTTGTTGCGAAGAGAACGACTCTGGGGAGAGAGCCCTCGCATAGCAAAATCGGGATGGCTTCACGGCCCTCCCAATAGAAACGATGCTAGTGCCAATATTCAAAATCTGAATAACGTGTCTTTCTCAAACACCAGCACCGATTCTATTGGGTCGATATCATCGGCACTGGGTCTATATTCAAAGGCCACGGAGAGGTTTCGATAAGAGAAGCTCCACTGCTCGCTTGCACAAACATCCCCAAATTCTAGATGCAAGCTCCCGCCCTTAGTATCGCTCTCCAGATCACCGCAATGACACATTGGAACGACAGCCACTATCGAACAACTCTCAAATTTGTGTCGATGGAGTGAGAGAAACAAGAGCCAGATTGGGTGGACAAAAATGGATAAGCCAGATCAGGTCGGCCAGCATGGCTCGGCCACCATTTTTCGCTGAGAGCTTTCGATATTAAAGCTCCCATGTAGCTGCAATAAGTAAACCATGACAAATTGCTAGAGCGCCGAGCACCCATAGCAAATTGCCATTATACCAAGCAATGCCAAAGTGCTAGACAAGGCCTCACGTTTAGATCAAGTTTTAAAATCACCAAAAAGACACGCCATGGATCGGTAACCGCTATCTCACCTTTTCCAAAATTGAGTCATCAGAAAACATGATCTAAAGGAGAGCCAAGGAAAAGCACTGAGATCGCTTCATGCCCCTTTCATTGATTCAACATCAGCATACACTGTTTGAAAACCCAACAATCCAATCCGCCTAGACACCAATGTTGAATCAATGAAAGGGGCATGGTAGAGGCTCGTGGCAACAACCTCTCCTATATAAGCTATTAGTGCGAGTCTAGCTCTGCATTAGAAATCTACGATAGCATGAACAACTCCCTTAAAAATCCAATTCAATGAAAAATGTGACCAAACAGCCATCCATGACACCGTTTTTGGAGCTTGCCCAGAACGGCTCGGCCAGCATGGCTTGCCCAGAATGGCTCGGCCAGCATGGTGACTTGGTGAGAGTACCTGGAACTTTCAAGAACAAAGGCCAATCTTACATGCAAACTCTGCTACTGCACAAATATAGGATGCAATTATAGAGAAATTGCAAGGCTGTCATAATGGCCCGAGGCCAATGCTCCGACTACTAAGTCAATTTTCTCTTGCAATCGCCATGTTGCCGTTCATAGAGAGATCTCCCCATTCACTTGTGACGATGCACAATCCAAGTGCTAGATGTGAGCTTGCCCTTGAAAGGCCGCATTCCAATACATCTCGATGACACATTGGAACGACAACCGCTATCGAACCATTCCCAATGTTGTGCCAATCGAGTTTGCACAGAGGCGATCTTAGGGAGCTCTCGCGTAGCAATCGGGAAGTGCTTTCATACCCTTCTCTCACAAAAACTAATGCTAGCTGAACAAATTTAGAATCCAAGGCTCGTATCCATCGATATCGTCGGCACTGGGTCTATACTCAAAGGCCACGGAGAGGTTCTGATAAGAGAAGCTCCACTGCTCGCTTGTACAAACATCCCCAAATGCTAGATGCAAGCTCCCGCCCTTAGCATCGCTCTCCAGATCACCACAATGACACATTGGAATGACAACCGCTGTCGAACAACTCCCAAATTTGTGCCGATGGAGTGAGAAATAAGAGCCAAATCGGGTCGACAAAAATGGCTAAGAGATCGGGTCGGCCAGCATGGCTCGGCCACCATTTTTCGCCGAGAGCTTTCAATATTAAAGCTCCCATGTAGCCGCGATAAGTACACCATGAAAAATTTCTAGAGCGTCGAGCACCCATAATAGCAAATTGCCATTATACCAAGCAACGCCGGAGTGCTAGATAAGGGTTCACGTTTAGATCAGGTTTTACAATCACCAAAAAGACACGCCATGGATCGGCAACCGCTGCCTCACCTTTTCCAAAATTGAGTCATCGGAAAACATGATCTAAAGGAGAGCCGAGGAAAAGAACCAAGATCGCTTCATGCCCCTTTCATTGATTCAACATCAGCATACACCGTTTGAAAACCCAACAATCCAATCCGCCTAGACACCAATGTTGAATCAATGAAAGGGGCATGGGAGAGGCTCGCGACAACAACCTCTCCTATATAAGCTATTAGTCTGAGGCTCGCTCTGCATTAGAAATTTGTGATAGCATGGACAACTCCCTTAAAAATCTAATTCAATGAAAAATGTGACCAAACAAACATCCACGACACCATTTTTGGAGCTCGGCCAGATCGAGTCGGCCAGCATGGCTCGCCCAGATCGGCTCAGCCAGAATGGCTCGCCCAGATCGGGTCAGCCAGAATGGCTCGCCTAGATTAGCTCGGCCAGCATGGCTTGGCCAGAATGGCTCGCCCAGATCAGGTCGGCCAGCGTGGCTCACCCAGATCGGATCGGCCAGGCTGGCTCTCCCACCATTTTTCAAGCACACTACCTCCCCTATATAAGCTATTAGTGCAAGCCTTACTCTACATTAGAAATGTACATTCAGTGCACAAGTACCTTAAAACCCAATTATATGAAAAGTGTGACCAAACAGCCATCCATAACACCATTTTTGGAGCTCACCCAGATCAGCTCGGCCAGCATGGCTTGCCCAGATCGGCTCGGCCAGCATGGCTCGGCCA
The DNA here is from genome assembly GCA_028749045.1 of Cupressus sempervirens. Taxonomy (NCBI): domain Eukaryota; kingdom Viridiplantae; phylum Streptophyta; class Pinopsida; order Cupressales; family Cupressaceae; genus Cupressus; species Cupressus sempervirens. The sequence continues at coordinate 554,255,186 of CM053784.1, forward strand.
GAATGGCTCGCCCAGATTGGCTCGGCCAGCATGGCTCGCCCAGATCAGCTCGGCCAAGTTGGCTCGCCCACCATTTTTCAAGCACACTACCTCCCCTATATAAGCTATTAGTGCAAGGCTTACTCTACATTAGAAATGTACATTCAGTGCAAGAGTACCTTAAAACCCAATTCAATAAAAAAAAGTGACCAATTAGCCATCCACGACACTGTTTTTGGAGCTCGGCCAGATCAGCTCAGCCAGCATTGCTCGCCCAGATCGGCTCAGCCAGCATGGCTCAGCCAGAACGGCTCGGCCAGATCGGGTCGGCCAGCATGGCTCGCCCAGATCGGCTCGGCCAGAACGGCTCGGCCAGATCGGGTCGGCCAGCATGGCTCGCCCAGATCAGCTCAGCCAGGCTGGCTCGCCCACCATTTTTCAAGCACACTACCTCCCCTATATAAGCCATTAGTGCAAGCCTTACTCTACATCAGAAATGTACATTCAGTGCACAAGTACCTTAAAACCCAATTTAATGAAAAATGTGACCGAATAGCCATCCACGACCCCATTTTTCATGAGGTTGTCAACGGAGACAAAGATTGGCATTAGTTAGGCGATTTGATTGCATCAGCCAGGGCGATAAATTGATCAATTTTTGGAGACCGACTAGAATGGCTCGACGACCATTTTATATCGGAAGCTACCCAATTTGAGAATTATGACTCAAGTAGAATGGCTCAGGTACCCATTTTATGAACTTAAAGAGTCGACTTGGTGGGCCGACCTGGCAGGGTGACTTGATGAACAAACTTAAAGAGTCGACTTGGTGAGAGTACTTGGTGGGCCGACCTGGCAAGGTGACTTGATGAACTAACTTAAAGAGTAGACTTGGTGAGAGTACTCGGTGGGCTGCCTTGGTCACATGACTTGATGAAAAAACTTAAAGAGTCGACTTGGTGGGCCAACTTGGCCAGGTGACTTGATGAACAAACTTAAAGAGTCGACTCAGTGGGTCAAACTAGCAGGATGACTTGGTGAGAGTACTTGGTGGGCTGACCTGGCAGGGTGACTCGATGAACGAACTTAGAGAGTCAACTTTGCGAGAGTGCTTGGTGGGTCGAACTGGTGGGGTGACTTGATGAACAAACTTAAAGAGTCAACTTGGTGAGAGAACTTGGTGGGTCGAGCTGGCGGGGTGAATTGATGAACGAACCTAAAGAGTCGACTTTGTGAGAGTACTTGGTGGACCGACCTGGCGGGGTGACTTGATGATCAAACTTAAAGGGTCGACTTGGTGAGAGTACTTGGTGGGCCGACCTAGCGGAGCGACTTGATAAATGAACTTAGAGAGTCGACTTTGTGAGAGTACTTGGTGGGGTGACTTGATGAACAAACCTAAAGAGTTGACCTAGTGAGAGTACTTGGTGGGCCGACTTGGTGGGGTGACTTGATGAGCCAACTTAAAGAGTTGACTTGGTGAGAGTACTTGGTGGGGTGACCTGGCGGGGTGACTTGATGAACGAACTTAAAGAGTCGACCTTGCAGGCCGACTTGGCAGAGTGACTTCATGAACGAACTTAAAGAGTCCACTTGGTGGGCCGACCTGGCGAGGTGACTTGATGAACGAACTTAAAGAGTCGACTTGGTGAGAGTAATTTGTGGGCTGACCTGGCTGGGTGACTTGATGAATGAACTTAAAGAGTCGACTTGGTGGGGTGACTTGATGAACGCACTTGAAGGGTCGACTTGGTGGGGTGACTCTATGGATGGACCAAAAGAGTTGACTTGGTGAGAGTACTTGGCGGGGTGACTTGATGAACAGACTTAAAGAGTCGACTTGGTGAGAGTACTTGGTGGGGTGACTTGATGAGCGCACTTGAAGAATCGACTTGGTTAGAGTACTTGGTGGGGTGTCTTGATGAACAGACTCAAAGATTCGACTTCCTAAGAGTACTTGGTGGCTCGACTTGATGAGAAAACTTAAAGAGTCCACTTGGTGAGAGTACTTGGCAGGGTGAACTGATGAACGGACTTAACGAATCGAATTGGTGGGAGTACTTGGTTGGCCGAACTGGTGGGGTGACTTGATGAACGAACATAAAGTGTCGACTTGGTGGGAGTACTTTGTTGGCCGAACTGGTACTTGTTCTGGTGACTTGATGAACGAACTTAAAGAGTCGACTTGGTGGGGTCACTTGATGAAAGGACTTAAAGAGTTGACTTGGTGAGAGTACTCTGTGGGGTGACTTGATGAAAGAACTTAAAGGGTCGACTTGGCGTGGTGACATGGTGAACGGACCCAAAGAGCTGACTCGGTGAGAGCACTTGGTGGGGTGACCTGATGAACAGACTCAAAGAGTCAACTTGGTGAGAGTACTTGGTGGCTCGACTTGATGAGAAAACTCAAAGAGTCCACTTGGTGAGAGTACTTGGTGGGGTGAACTGATGAACGAACTTAAAGAGTCGACTTGGTGGGAGTACCTGGTGGGGTGACTTGATGAAGGGACATAAAGAGTCGACTTGGTGAGACTACTTTTTCTAGTGACTTGATGAACAGACTTAAACAGTTGACCTGGTGGGGTGACTTAATGAATGGACTTAAAGAGTCGACTTGGTGAGAGTACTTGGTGGGGTGACTTGATGAACACACTTGAACAATCGACTTGGTTAGAGTACTTGGTGGGGTGACTTGATGAATTGACTCAAAGAGTCAAGTTGGTGAGAGTACTTGGTGGCTCGACTTGATGAGCAGACTTAAAGAGTCAACTTGGTGAGAGTGCTTGGCGGGGTGAACTGATGAACGGACTTAAAGAGTCGACTTGCTGGGAGTACTTGGTGGGCCGACCTGGTCACGTGACTTGATGAATGAACTTAGAGAGTCAAATTGGTTAGAGTACTTGTTCTGGTGACTTGATGAATGGACTTGAAGAGTCGACTTGGTGGGGTGACTTGATGAAAGGACTTAAAGAGTTGACTTGGTGAGAGTACCTCATGGGGTGACTTGATGAACAGACTTTAAAGGGTCGACTTGGCGGGGTGACTTGATCAACGCACTTGAAGGGTCGAGTTGGTCGGGTGACTTGATGAACGGACCTAAAGAGTTGACTAGGTGAGAGTACTTGGTGGGGTGACTTGATGAACGAACTTAAAGAGTCAACTTGGTGGGCCAACCTGGCAGGGAGACTTGATGAACAAACTTAGAGAGTCGACTTAGTGAGAGTACTTGGTGACTTGGTGGGCTGACCTAGCCGGGTGACTTGATGAATGAACTTAAAGAGTCCACTTGCTGGGCTGACTTGATGAACGAACTTAAAGAGTCGACTTGGTGGGCCAACTTGGCCGGGTGACTTGATGAACGAACTTAAAGAGTCGACTTGGTGGGCTGACTTGGCGGGGTGACTTGGTGAGAGTACTTGGTGGGCTGACCTGGGAAGGTGACTCAATGAACGAACTTAGAGAGTCAACTTTGCAAGAATACTTGGTGGGTCGAACTAGCAGGGTGACTTGATGAACGAACTTAAAGAGTCAACTTGGTGAGTGAAATTGGTGGGCAGAGCTCGCGGGGTGAATTGATGAATGAACCTAAAGAGTCAACTTTGTGAGAGTACTTGGTGGGCCGACCTGGGCGGGTGACTTGATGACCGAACTTAAAGGGTCGACTTGGTGAGAGTACTTGGTAGGCCGACTTGGCTGAGCGACTTGATGAACGAACTTAGAGAGTCGACATTGTGAGAGTACTTGGTGGGGTAAATTGATAAAAAAACCTAAAGAGTCGACACGGTGAGAGTACTTGGCGGGCCGACCTGGTGAGAGTACTTGGTGGGCCGACCTGGCGGGGTGACTTGATGAGCAGACTTGACGAGTCAACTTGGTGAGAGTACTTGGTGGGCTGACCTGGCGGGGTGACTTGATGAACAAACTTAAAGAGTTGAACTTGTGGGCTGACTTGGCAGAGTGACTTCATGAACGAACTTAAAGAGTCCACTTGGTGGGCCGACCTGGCGGGGTGACTTGATGAACGAACTTAAAGAGTCGACTTGGTGAGAGTAATTTGTGGGCTAACCTGGCGGGGTGACTTGATGAATTAACTTAAAGAGTTGACTTGGTGGGGTGACTTGATGAACGCACTTGAAGGGTCAACTTGGTGGGGTGACTATGAACGGACCTAAAGAGTTGACTTGGTGAGAGCACTTGGTGGGGTGGCTTGATGAACAGACTCAAAGAGTCAACTTGGTGAGAGTACTTGGTGGGGTGACTTGATGAGCACACTTGAAGAATCGACTTGGTTAGAGTACTTGGACTCAAAGAGTCGACTTGCTGAGAGTACTTGGTGGCTCGACTTGATGAGCAGACTTAAAGAGTCCACTTGGTGAGAGTACTTGGCAGGGTGAACTGATGAACGGACTTAAAGAATCGACTTAGTGGGAGTACTTGGTTGGCCAAACTGGTTGGGTGACTTGATGAAAGGACAGAAAGAGTCGACTTGGTGAGAGTACTTGTACTTGTTCTGGTGACTTGATGAATGGACTTAAAGAGTCAACTTGCTAGGGTGACTTGATGAAAGGACTTAAAGAGTCGACTTGGTGAGAGTACTTGGTCGGGTCACTTGATGAACGCACTTGAAGAATCGACTTGGTTAGAGTACTTGGTGGGGCAACTTGATGAACGAACTTAAAGAGTCGACTTGGTGGGCCGACCTGGCAAGGTGACTTGCCGACCTGGCCGGGTGACTTGATGAATGAACTTAAAGAGTCCACTTGGTGGGCCGACCTGGTGGGGTGACTTGATGAATGAACCTAAAGAGTCGACTTGGTGAGAGTACTTGGTGGGCAGACATAGCGGGGTGATTTGATGAGCGAACTTAAAGAGTTGACTTGGTGAGAGTACTTTGTGGGGTGACTTGATGAACAAACCTAAAGAGTCAACTTAGTGGGCCGACCTGGCAGGGTGACTTGATAAACGAACCTAAAGAGTCGACTTGGTGGGCCATACTGGCAGGGTGACTTGATGAATGAACTTAAAGAGTCAACTTGGTGGGCCGACCTGGTAGGGTGACTTGATGAACAAACTTAAAGAGTTGACTTGGTGAGAGTACTTGGTGGGCCGACCTAGCGGGGTGACTTGATGAACAAACCTAAAGAGTCGACTTGGTGAGAGGACTCGATGGGCTGACCTAGTCACATGACTTGATGAATGAACTTAAAGAGTCAACTTGGTGGGCTGACTTAGCCAGGTGACTTGATGTACGAACTTAAAGAGTCGACTTGGTGGGTCAAACTAGCGGGGTGACTTGGTGAGGGTACTTGGTGGGCAGAACCGGCAGGGTGACTTGATGAACGAACTTAGAGAGTCGACTTTGTGAGAGTACTTGGTGGGTCGAACTGGCAGGTTGACTTGATGATCGAACTTAAAGAGTCGACTTGGTGAGAGAACTTGGTGGGCCGAGCTGGCGGTTTGAATTGATGAATGAACCTAATGAGTCGACTTTGTGAGAGTACTAGGTGGGCTGACCTGGCGAGGTGATTTGATGACCGAACTTAAAGGGTCGACTTGGTGAGAGTACTTGGCAGGCCGACCTGGTGGAGCAACTTGATGGATGAACTTAAAGAGTCAACTTGGTGAGAGTACTTGGTGGGGTGACTTGATGAACAAACCTAAAGAGTCAACTTGGTGAGAGTACTCGGTAGGCCAACCTGGCGGGGTGACTTGGTCATCAAACTTAAAGAGTCAACTTGGTGAGAGTACTTGGTGGGCTGACCTGGCAGGGTGACTTGATGAAAGAACCTAAAGTGTCAACTTGGTGGGCCGACTTGGCAGAGTGACTTCATGAACGAACTTAAAGAGTCCACTTGGTGGGCCGACCTGGCGGGGTGACTTGATGAAAAAAATTAAAGAGTCGACTTGGTTGGGTGACTTGATGAACGCACTTGAAGGGTCGACTTTGTGGGGTGACTCTATGAACGGACCTAAAGAGTTGACTTGGTGAGAGCACTTGGTGGGGTGACTTGATGAACAAATTCAAAGAGTCAACTTGGTGAGAGTACTTGGTGGCTCGACCTAATGAGCGCACTTGAAGAATCGACTTGGTCAGAGTACTTGGTGGGGTGACTTGATGAACGGACTCAAAGAGTCGACTTGCTGAGAGTACTTGGTGGCTCGACTTGATGAGCAGACTTAAAGAGTCCACTTGGTGAGAGTACTTGGCGGGGTGAACTGATGAACAGACTTAAAGAATCGACTTGGTGGGAGTACTTGGTTGGCCGAACTGGAAGGGTGACTTGATGAACGGACATAAAGAGACGACTTGGTGAGAGTACTTGTACTAGTTCAAGTGACTTGATGAACAGACTTAAAGAGTTGACTTGGTGGGGTGACTTGATGAAAGGACTTAAAGAGTCGACTTGGTGGGGTGACTTGATGAAAGGAATTAAAGAGTCAACTTGGTGAGAGTACTTGGTGGGGCGACTTGATGAACGAACTTAAAGGGTCAACTTGGTTAGAGTACTTGTTCTGGTGACTTGATGAATGGACTTATAGAGTCAACTTGGTGAGAGTACTTGTTCTGGTGACTTGATGAATGGACTTAAAGAGTCGGCTTGGTGGGGTGACTTGATGAAAGGACTTAAAGAGTCAACTTGGTGGGGTGACTTGATGAACGAACTTAAAGGGTCAAATTTGCAGGGTGACTTGATGAACGGACCTAAAGAGTTGACTTGGTGAGAGTACTCGATGGGGTGACCTGATGAACAAACTTAGAGAGTCAACTTGGTGGGCCAAATGTGTTGGGTGACTTCATGAATGGACTTAAAGAGTCGACTTGGTTGGAGTACTTGGTGGTGTGACTTAATGAACGAACTTCAAGGGTCGACTTGGTGAGGTGACTTGATGAATGATCCTAAAGAGTTGACTTGGTGAGAGTACTTGGTGTGGTGACTTGATGAACAAACTTAAAGAGTCAAATTGGTGAGAGTACTTGGTTGGGTGACTTGATGAACGCACTTGAAGAGTCGACTTGGTGGGGTGACTTTATGAACGAACCTAAAGAGTTGACCTGGTGAGAGTACTTGGTGGGGTGACTTGATGAACATAGTTAAAGAGTCGACTTGGTGAGAGTACTTCATTGGGTGACTTGATGAACGCACTTGAAGAATTGACTAGGTTAGAGTACTTGGTGGGTGACCTGATGAACGAACTTAAATATTCGACTTGGTGGGCCGACCTGGCGGGGTGACTTGATGAACGAACTTAGAGAGTCAACTTGGTGAGAGTACTTGGTGACTTGGTGGGTCGACCTGGCCGGGTGACTTGATGAACAAACTTAAAGAGTCGACTTGGTGAGAGTACTCGGTGGGCTGACCTAGTCACGTGGGTCAAACTAGCGGGGTGACTTGGTGAGAGTACTTGGTGGGCTAACCTGGCAGGGTGACTTGATGAACGAACTTAGAGAGTCAACTTTGTGAGAGTACTTGGTGGGTCGAACTGGCAGGGTGACTTGATGAACGAACTTAAAGAGTCAACCTTGTGAGGGAACTTGGTGGGCCAGGCTGGCGGGGTGAATTGATGAACGAACCTAAAGAGTCAACTTTTTGAGAGTACTTCGTGGGACGACCTGGCGGGGTGACTTGATGACCGAACTTAAAGGGTCGACTTGGTTAGAGTACTTGGTGGGCTGACCTGGCAGAGCGACTTGATGAATGAACTTAAAGAGTTGACTTGGTGACAGTACTTGGTGGGGTGACCTGATGAACAAACCTAAAGAGTCGACCTGGTGAGAGTACTTGGTGGGCTGACCTGGCGGGGTGACTTGGTGAGCAAACTTAAAGAGTCGACTTGGTGAGAGTAGTTGGTGGGCTGACTTGGCGGGGTGACTTGATGAACAAACTTAAAGAGTCCACTTGGTGGGCCAACCTGGTGGGGTGACTCGATGAACGAAATTAAAGAGTCAACTTGGTGAGAGTAATTTGTGGGCTGACTTGGCGGGGTGACTTGATGAATGAACTTAAAGAGTCGACTTGGTGGGGTGACTTGATGAATGCACTTGAAGGGTCGACTTGGTGGGGTGACTCTATGAACGGACCTAAAGAGTTGACTTGGTAAGAGTACTTGGTGGGGTGACTTGATGAAAGGACTCAAAGAGTCTACTTGGTGAGAGTACTTGGTGGCTCAACTTGATGAGCAGACTTAAAGAGTGAACTTGGTGAGAGTACTTGGCAGGGTGAACTGATGAGCAGACTTAAAGAGTCAACTTGGTGGGCTGACCTGGTGGGGTGACTTTATGGATGGACTTATAGAGTCAACTTGGTGAGAGTAGTTGTTCTGGTGACTTGATGAACGGACTTCAAGAGTCAGCTTGGTGGGGTGACTTGATGAAAGGACTTAAAGAGTCGACTTGGTGGGGTGACTTGATGAACGAACTTAAAGGGTCGACTTTGCAGGGTGACTCAATAAACGGACCTAAAGAGTTGACTTGGCGACAGTACTCGGTGGGGTGACCTAATGAACAGACTTAGAGAGTCGACTTGGTGAGAGTACTTGGTGGGCCGACCTGGTTGGGTGACTTCGTGAACTAACTTAAAGAGTCAACTTGGTGGGGTGACTTGATGAACGGACTTCAAGGGTTGACTTGGCAAGGTGACTTGATGAACGGTCCTAAAGAGTTGACTTGGTGAGAGTACTTGGTGTGGTGACTTGGTGAACAAACTTAAAGAGTCGAATTGGTGAGAGTACTTGGTGGGGTGACTTGATGAACATAGTTAAAGAGTCCACTTGGTGAGAGTATTTGGTTGGGTGACTTGATGAACGCACTTGAAGAATCAACTTGGTTAGAGTACTTGGTGGGGTGACTTGATGAACGACCTTAAAAATTCGACTTTGTGGGCCGACCTGGCGGGGTGACTTGATGAACGAACTTAGAGAGTCAACTTGGTGAGAGTACTTGGTGGGCCGAACTGGCCGGGTGACTTGATGAAAAAACTTAAAGAGTCGACTTGGTGAGAGTACTCGGTGGGCTGACCTGGTCACGTGACTTGATGAACGAACTTAAAGAGTTGACTTGGTGGGCCGACCTAGCCGGGTGACTTGATGAATGAACTTAAAGAGTCGACTTGGTGGGTCGAACTAGCGGGGTGACTTGGTGGGCTGACCTAGGAGGGTGACTTGATGAATGAACCTAGAGAATCGACTTTGTGAGAGTACTTGGTGGGTCGAACTGGCGGGGTGACTTGATGAACGAACTTAACGAGTCGACCTAGTGAGAGAACATGGTGGGCCGAGCTGGCGGGGTGAATTGATGAACGAACCTAAAGAGTCAACTTTGTGAGAGTACTTGGTGGGCCGACCTGGCGGGGTGACTTGATGACCGAACTTAAAGGGTTGACTTGGAGAGAGTACTTGGTGGGCTGACCTGGTAGAGCGACTTGATGAATGAACTTAGAGAGTCGACTTGGTGAGAGTACTTGGTGGGGTGACTTGATGAACAAACCTAAAGAGTCGACCTGGTGAGAGTACTTGGTGGGCCGACCTGGCGGGGTGTCTTGATGGGCAAACTTAAAGAGTCGACTTGGTAAGAGTACTTGGTGGGGTGACCTGGCAAGGTGACTTGATGAATGAACTTAAAGAGTCGACCTTGTGGGCCGACTTGGCAGAGTGACTTCATGAACAAACTTAAAGAGTCCACTTGGTGGGCCGACTTGGCGGGGTGACTTGATGAACAAACTTAAAGAGTCGACTTGGTGAGAGTAATTTGTGGGTTTACGTGGTGGGGTTACTTGATGAATGAACTTAAAGAGTCAACTTGGTAGGGTGACTTGATGAACGCACTTGAAGGGTCGACTTGGTGGGGTGACTCTATGAATGGACCTAAAGAGTTGACTTGGTGAGAGTACTTGGTGGGGTGACTTGATGAAAGGACTTAAAGAGTTGACTTGGTGAGAGTACTTGGTGGGGCGACTTGATGAACGCACTTGAAGAATCAACTTGGTTAGAGTACTTGGTGGGGTGACTTGATGAATGAACTCAAAGAGTCGACTTGGTGAGAGTACCTGGCGGGGTGAACTGATGAACAGACTTAAAGAGTCAACTTGGTGGGCTGACCTGGTGGGGTGACTTTATGGACGGACTTAAAGAGTCGACTTGGTTAGAGTACTTGTTCAAGTGACTTGATGAACGGACTTGAAGAGTCGACTTGGTGGGGTGACTTGATGAAAGGAATTAAAGAGTCAACTTGGTGAGAGTACTTGGTGGGGCGACATGATGAACGGACTTAAAGGGTCGACTTGGCGGGGTGACTTGATGAACGGACCTAAGGAGTTGACTTGGTGAGAGTAGTTGGCAGGGTGAACTGATGAACGGACTTAAAGAGTCAACTTGGTGGGCCGACCCAGTGGGGTGACTTGATGAACGGACTTATAGAGTCAACTTAGTGAGAGTAGTTGTTCTGGTGACTTGATGAACAGACTTGAAGAGTCGGCTTGGTGGGTTGACTTGATGAAAGGACTTAAAGAGTCGACTTGGTGGGGTGACTTGATGAACAAACTTAAAGGGTCAACTTTGTAGGGTGAATCGGTGAACGGACCTAAAGAGTTGACTTGGTGAGAGTACTTGGTGGGGTGACCTGATGAACAAACTTAGAGAGTCGACTTGGTGAGAGTACTTGGTGGGCCGACCTGGTTGGGTGACTTCGTGAACTGACTTAAAGAGTCAACTTGGTGGGGTGACTTGATGAACGGACTTCAAGGGTCGGCTTGGCAAGGTGAATTGATGAACGGTCCTAAAGAGTTGACTTGGTGAGAGTACTTGGTGTGGTGACTAGATGAACAGACTTAAACAGTCGAATTGGTGAGAGTACTTGGTAGGGTGACTTGATGAACATAGTTAAAGAGTCAACTTGGTGAGAGTACTTGGTCGGGTGACTTGATGAATGCACTTGAAGAATCAACTTGGTTAGAGTACTTGGTGGGGTGACTTGATGAACGAACTTAAAGATTTGACTTGGTGGGCCGACCTGGCAGGGTGATTTGATGAACGAACTTAGAGAGTCGACTTGGTGAGAGTACTTGGTGGGCCGACCTGGCCGGGTGACTTGATGAAAAAACTTAAAGAGTCGACTAGGTGAGAGTACTCGGTGGGCTGACCTAGTCACGTGACTTGATGAACAAACTTAAAGAGTTGACTTGGTGGGCCGACCTGGCCGGGTGACTTGATGAACGAACTTAAAGAGTCGACTTGGTGGGTCGAACTAGCGGGGTGACTTGGTGGGCTGACCTGGCAGGGTGACTTGATGAATGAACCTAGAGAGTCAACTTTGTGAGAGTACTTGGTGGGTCGAACTGGCGGGGTGACTTGATGAACTAACTTAAAGAGTCAACCTGGTGAGAGAACTTGGTGGGCCGAGCTGGCAGGGTGAATTGATGAGCGAACCTAAAGAGTTAACTTTGTGAGAGTACTTGGTGGGCCGACCTGGTGGGGTGACTTGATGACCGAACTTAAAGGGTCAACTTGGTGAGAGTACTTGGTGGGCCGACCTAGAGGAGCGACTTGATGAACGAGTCGACTTGGTGAGAGTAATTTGTGGGCTGACCTGGCGCGGTGACTTGATGAATGAACTTAAAGAGTCGACTTGGTGGGGTGACTTGATGAACGCACTTGAAGGGTCGACTTGGTGGGGTGACTCTATGAACAGACCTAAAGAGTTGACTTGGTGAGAGTACTTGGTGAGGTGACTTGATGAAAGGACTTAAAGAGTCGACTTGGTGAGAGTACTTGGTGGGGCGACTTGATGAATGCACTTGAAGAATCGACTTGGTTAGAGTACTTGGTGGGGCGACTTGATGAACAAACTCAAAGAGTCAACTTGGTGAGAGTACTTGGCGGGGTGAACTAATGAACAGACTTAAAGAGTCGACTTGGTGGGCTAACCTGGTGGGGTGACTTTATGGACAGACTTAAAGAGTTGACTTGGTTAGAGTACTTCTTCTGGTGACTTGATGAACGGACTTGAAGAGTCAACTTGGTGGGGTGACTTGATGAAAGGACTTAAAGAGAGATCTTGGTGAGAGTACTTGGTGGGGTGACTTGATGAACAGACTTAAAGGGTCGACTTGGCAGGGTGACTTGATGAACGGACCTAAGGAGTTGACTTGGTGAGAGTACTTGGCGGGGTGAACTGATGAACGGACTTAAAGAGTCGACTTGGTGGGCCGACCCAGTGGGGTGACTTGATGAACGGACTTATAGAGTCAACTTGGTGAGAGTAGATGTTCTGGTGACTTGATGAATGGACTTGAAGAGTCAGCTTGGTGGGGTGACTTGATAAAATGACTTAAAGAGTCGACTTGGTGGGGTGACTTGATGAACAAACTTAAACGGTCGACTTTGCAGCGTGACTCGATGAACGGACCTAAAGAGTTGACTTAGCGAGAGTACTCGGTGGGGTGACCTGATGAACAGACTTAGAGAGTCAACTTGGTGAGAGTACTTGTTGGGCCGACCTGGCTGGGTGACTTGATGAACAAACTTAAAGAGTTGACTTGGTGAGAGTACTCGATGGGCTGACCCGGTCATGTGACTTGATGAACGAACTTAAAGAGTCGACTTGGTGAGAGAACTTGGTGGGCCGAGCTGGCGGGGTGAATTGATGAACGAACCTAAAGAGTCAACTTTGTGAGAGTACTTGGTGGGCCGTCCTAGCCGGGTGATTTGATGATCAAACTAAAAGGGTCGACTTGGTGAGAGCACTTGGTGGGCCGACCTGGCGGAGTGACTTGATGAACGAACTTAGAGAGTCGACTTGGTGAGAGTACTTTGTGGGCTGACCTGGCGGGGTGACTTGATGAATGAAATTAAAGAGTCGACTTGGTGGGGTGACTTGATGAATGCACTTGAAGGGTCAACTTGGTAGGGTGACTCTATGAACGGACCTAAAGAGTTGACTTGGTGAGAGTACTTGGTGAGGTGACTTGATGAAAGGACATAAAGAGTCGACTTGGTGAGAGTACTTGGTGGGGCAACTTGATGAACGCACTTGAAGAATCAACTTGGTTAGAGTACTTGGTGGGGCGACTTGGTGAATGAACTCAAAGAGTCGACTTGGTGAGAGTACTTGGCGGGGTGAACTGATGAACAAACTTAAAGAGTCAACTTGGTGGGCTGACCTTGTGGGGTGACTTTATTGATGGACTTAAAGAATCGACTTGGTTAGAGTACTTCTTCTGGTGACTTGATGAATGGACTTGAAGAGTCAACTTGGTGGGGTGACTTGATGAAAGGACTTAAAGAGTCGACTTGGTGAGAGTACTTGGTGGGGCGACTTGATGAACGGACTTAAACCTTTGACTTGGCAGGGTCACTTGATGAACGGACCTAAGGAGTTGACTTGGTGAGAGTACTTGGCGGGGTGAACTGATGAACGGACTTAAAGAGTCAACTTGGTGGGCCGACCCAGTGGGGTGATTTTATGAATGGACTTATAGAGTCGACTTGGTGAGAGTAGTTGTTCTGGTGACTTGATGAACAGACTTGAAGAGTCGGCTTGGTGGGGTGACTTGATGAAAGGACTTAAAGAGTCGACTTGGTGGGGTGACTTGATGAACGAACTTAAAGGGTCAAATTTGCGGGGTGACTCGATGAACGGACCTAAAGAGTTTACTTAGCGAGAGTACTCGGTGGGGTGACCTGATGAACAGACTTAGAGAGTCAACTTGGTGAGAGTACTTGGTGGGCCAACCTGGCCGGGTGACTTGATGAACAAACTTAAAGAGTTGACTTGGTGAGAGTACTCGGTGGGCTGACCCGGTCACGTGACTTGATGAATGAACTTAAAGAGTCGACATGGTGGGTCGAACTAGCGGGGTGACTTGGTGAGAGTACTTGGTGGGCTGACCATGCAGGGTGACTTGATGAACGAACTTAGAGAGTCGACTTTGTGAGAGTACTTGGTGGGTCAAACTGGCAGGGTGACTTGATGAACGAACTTAAAGAGTCGACCTGGTGAGAGAACTTGGTGGGCCGAGCTGGCGGGGTGAATTAATGAACGAACCTAAAGAGTCGACTTTATGAGAGTACTTGGTGGGACGTCCTGGCCGGGTGACTTGATGATCGAACTTAAAGGGTTGACTTGGTGAGAGCACTTGGTGGGCCGACCTAGCGGAGCGACTTGATGAACGAACTTAGAGAGTCGACTTGGTGAGAGTACTTGGTGGGGTGATTTGATGAAAAAACCTAAAGAGTCGACCTGGTGAGAGTACTTGGTGGGCCGGCCTGGCGGGGTGACTTGATGGGCAAACTTAAAGAGTCGACTTGGTGAGAGTACTTGGTGGGGTGACCTGGCAGGGTGACTTGATGAACGAACTTAAAGAGCCGACCTTGTGGGCCGACTTGGCAGAGTGACTTCATGAACAAACTTAAAGAGTCGACTTTGTGAGAGAAATTTGTTGGCTGACCTGGCAGGGTGACTTGATGAATGAACTTAAAGAGTCGACTTGGCGGGGTGACTTGATGAACACACTTGACGGGTCGACTTGGTGGGGTGACTCTATGAATGGACCTAAAGAGTTGACTTGGTGAGAGTACTTGGTGGGGTGACTTGATGAAAGGACTTAAAGAGTCAACTTGGTGAGAGTACTTGTTGGGGCAAGTTGATGAACGCACTTGAAGAATTGACTTGGTTAGAGTACTTGGTGGGGCGACTTGATGAACGGAATCAAAGAGTCGACCTGGTGAGAGTACTTGGTGGCTTGACTTGATGAGTAGACTTAAAGAGTCAACTTGGTGAGAGCGGGCGTAACGGGGCAAGGTTGTGAGTGGGCCTAACGGGGCGAGCTGGTGGGGTGACTTGGTGAGTGGAATTAGAGAGCCAACATGGTGAGGTGACTCGGCGAGCTGGTTCATTGAGATGACATGGTGAGCTGACTTAGCGAGTCGACCTGGTGAGAAAACTTAAAGAGTCGACTGGGCAATGTACTCGAGTTGACTTGGTGAGGCGACCTGGCGAGTGGGCTCAAAGAGTCAACATGGTGAGGCAACTCATTGAGTCAACATGGTGAGGTGACTCATGGTGAGGAGCTATCCTTGAGGCGACTTGGTGGGCCTACTTGATTAGTCAACTTGGTGAGTGGACCTGACGAGCTGACACGGTGAGCGGGCTTAAAGAGGCGATGACTTGGTGGGGTAACTCGGCAAGCCAACTTATCAAGGCGAGATGGTGAGTCGACTTGGTGAGCAGACTTGGTGAGCGCACTTAAAGAGTCAAATTCATGAGGTGACTCAGCGAGTTAGCTCGCTGATGCGACTTGGGCAGGCCGACCTGGCAAGCAAACTTAAAGAGGTGACTTGGGCGGGCTGACCTGGTGAGCGAACTTAAAGAGTTGACTTGGCAATGTACTTGAACAACCAACTTGGTGAGCTGACATGGTGAGTGGGCTTAGAGAAGCAACTCGGTGGGGCAACTTGGCGAGCACACTTGCTAGGGCAAGGTGGTAAAACGACTAGGTGATTCGACTTGGTGAGCTAACTTGGTGAGCAAACTTAAGGGGTCGACTTGGTGAGGCAACCTGAATAGTTGACTCGATGAGCTGACTTGGGGAGGCGACATGGTGAGCGGTCTTAAAGAAGAGGCAACCTGGTGAGGCGAGACGGTAAGTCATCTTAGTGAGCCAGCTTGACAAGCTGTGAGCGGACTTAAAGAGTCAATTCTTGATTCAGCAAAGACCACATGGTCAGATGACTTGGTGAGCCGACCTGGCTAGTAAAATTGGCAAGCAAACTTATAGAATCAACTTGCTGTCCCCAGCCAGGATCGCACGCCTGGGTCGACCCAACTTGGGTCACCCGACTTCGTCGCCCCAGCCTCGAGTGACCTGACTAGGTCGCCAGAGTGGGTCGACAAGGGGGAAAAAAAAAAAATCATGGGAAGCCCTGTACAGCAAAAAGCACTAAATTTTGTGCATTACAAAAAAAAAAAAAAAAAAAACAAGTTACCCGCTTTCGGATCACGCACAAGTTTTAGTTCATGTATTGTCGAGTCGACTTGAGGCGTTACGCCTAGCTAGCCAGATTCAAGGTAGGGTAGCTGAAATGATCCGATTTGAGAATTTTCTTTATAAAAAGAGATCATGATAGGCCCCATAAGGCAAAAAAGAATGAAGTTTTGGGAGTTCAAAAAAAAAGTTACCCGATTTTGGATCGCGCACAGGGCTCGGGTCACGTAGCATCAAGGTGCCCTGGGTGACATGATTCAAGCGAAAAGTCAATGGTGGTATGAGTCGTGCAATAACATTGGAGGCCATTAAGGTTCGAGGCGCTTCGAGTCGAGGTTGCCGAGGCAGGTCAGGTTGAAAACTTTGGGCGTTAACCAAAAAGAAAAAGTTAACCACTTTTGGATCACGTACACAGCTTGGGGCACTTAGAATCAAGTCGAGCACGGTGACATGAGTCATGCGAAAAATTTGGAGACGACTCGAGTCGGGGCATCCGAATCTATCCGAGTTTAAAACTTTGGGACTTGACAAAAAAAAGAAAAAGGAAAAAGTTACCCGATTTTGGATCACGTAAGTGACTCAGGCCACTCAGAATCAAGGCGAGTGCAGCTACATGAGTCGAGCAAAAAAAAAAATGGAGGCAGTTAAGGCTCGAGGCAATTTGAGTCAGGGTAGCTGAGTCAATTCAAAAACTTTGGCCGTTAGCCAAAAAAAGACTTAATCACTTTTGGCTCACATACATGACTTGGGGCGCATAGAATCAAGTCAAGCATGGTGACATGAGTGGTTCAAAAAAATTGCAGGCGATTAAGGCTCGAGGCGATTTGAGTCAGGGTTGCTGACATGATTCGGGTTGAAATCTTTGGGTGTTAACCAAAGAAGGAAGAAGTTAACCGCTTTTGGATCACGTACATGACTCAAGGCACCAAGTCGAGCACGGTGACATGAGTCCTGCGAAAAAAATTGAGGCGGTTAAGGCTCGAGGCGATACGAGTCAGGGTTGCCAACACAATTTGGTTTGAAAACTTTGGGCGTTAACCCAAAAAAAGAGTTGACCACCTTTGGATCACACACATGACTCGACGCACTTAGAATCATGTCGAGCACGGTGACATGAGTCATGCAAAAAAATTGGAGGCAGTTAAGGCTCGACGTGATTCGAGTCGAGGTTCAGGTAGTTGGGGTGATTCGTGTCGGGGTTGCCGACACGGCTCGAGTTGAAAACTTTGGGCATTAACCCCGAAAAGAAAAAAGTTGACCTCTTTTGGAC
>CM053784.1:554279911-554342411 GCA_028749045.1 Cupressus sempervirens
GGCACGGGAGAGGCTCACAGCAACCACCTCTCCCATTGTAGCCGCGATAGGCATGCAAAAAATTTTGCTACAGCACCAAGCACCCACCTCATGGCTAGAGACAAGGGCTCGCCATTAGATCAACTTCGAAATCGCAGAACAGGACACGGTGTAGAATGGCAACCGCTGCCAAGTCTCTTCCGTAGTTGTGTCGATCGAGTGATCGAAGAAGGTGATCTAAGAGAGGGTCCAAGCATAGGCATTCATTGGGGGATTTGCGCCGATGGCATAAAATTTATGCAATACCCAAGCAACATCGGACGGAGGTTCTAGACGAGGGCTCCCATTTTAGATCGAGTTTTAAAATCACCGAGTAGATGTGGTGAGGGCTGTCAACCACTGCCAAACCTTTTTCCAAAATTGCGCCAGCTGAGTGACAAGAAAAAATGATCTAAAGGAGAGTCAAGGAATAGCACATCGAGGGTGGGCTTCATGCCCCTCTAATTGATTCAACGTTGGCATCCATCGTTTCAAAATCTGACATATCCATCTGCTTTGACACTGGCGTTGAATCAATGAGAGGGGCACAGGAGAGGCTCGTGACAACCACCTCTCCTATATAAGCTATTAGTGCGAGGCTCGATCTCCATTAGAAATTCACGAACACACTGACAACTGCCTTAAAAATCCAAATCCTTGAAAATTCTGACCAAACAGCCATTCATGACCCAATTTTTAATGAGGTCGACAGAGGAGCAAAATATTGTCATGGAGCCAATTTTTTGTGAGTTCATGGAGCCAAGGGACTGAAATGGTCATCGAGCTCATCCGATCAACTGGATGAATTTCACCTTGAAGGGGGCCCAATCCAAAAGTTCCGAAGGTCATCTCCTGGAACTCTCGAGAACAAGGCCCATCTTACATGCAAACTCTGCTACTGCGCAAACATAGGTTGCAATTAAAGAGAAATTGCGAGGCCGTCACAATGGCCCGAGCCCAATGCTTTGACTAAGTCAATTTTCTCTTGCAATCACCATGCCGCCATCCACAGAGAGATCTCCCCATTCACTTGTGATGCGACACAGAATCCAAGTGCTAGACGCGAGATCACCCTTGAAAGAAAGACCACTTTCCAAGACATCCCCCGATGACACATTGGAACGACAACCACTGTCGAACCATTCCCAATGTTGTGCCGATCGAGTTGGCACAGTGGCAACCTTAGGGAGCTCCCGCGTAGCAATCGGGATGTGCTTTCATGCCCATCTCTCACAAAAACCAATGTTAGCTATGAAAAAATTTGGAATCCAAGGGCTCGCATCCATCGATATCGTCACCACTGGGTCTATATACAAAGGCCACGGAGAGGTTCCGATAAGAGAAGCTCCCCTGCTCGCTCGCACAAACATCCCAAATTCTAGACACAAGCTCACAAGCTCCCACCCTTAGAGCATCACTCTCCAGATCACCGCAATGACACATTGGAACAACAACCACTGCCGAACAACTCCAGAAATTGTAGCAATGGAGTGAGAAAGAAGAGCAACTTTGGGGAGCCGCGCATAGCAAACGGGCTGCTGCTGCTTCGTTCTACTCTTATATAGATCCGACGTTGTTGATTTTGTTTAGAATCCGAGGCTGCATTCATCCTTTCTCACACAAGCAATGGCTCTTCTAATCGAATAGCCACAGGGAGCTTCCGATAACATAGGCTCCCTTGTCACTCGTGATGCGCAACCCAACTGCTAGACGACGGCTCACCCTTCAGATCGCTGCCCAAGCAACCACCACAACGGCACCATTGGAATGACAACTGCTGCCGAACCATTCTAAAAATTTTGTGCCAAAGAAGTTGTTGCGTAGAGAAAAACTCTGGGGAGAGAGCCCTTGCATAACAAAATTGGGATGGCTTCACGACCCTCCCAATAGAAATGATGTTGGTGCCAGTATTCCAAATTTGAATAACGTGTCTTTCATGAACACCAGCACTGATTCTATTGGTGGAGGGTCACTGAGAGCTTTTGTTATCAAAGCTCCCATTGTAGCTGCGATAGGCACACAAAAAATTGCTAGAGCCCCAAGCACCCTACCGCATGGCTAGACAAGGGCTTGCGATTAGATCAACTTCGAAATCGCTGAACAGACACACTGTAGAATGGCAATCATTGCCAAGCCTCTTTCGTAATTGCGTCGGTCAAGTGATCGAAGAAGGTGATCTAAGAGAGAGTCCAAGGCTAGGGATTCATTGGGGGATTCGTGCCGATAGCAAAAATTTATGCAATACCCAAGCAACATCAGACGAAGGTGCTAGACGAGGGCTCCCATTTTAGATCAGGTTTTAAAATCACTAGGTAGACGCGGTGAGGGCTGGCAACTACTGCCAAACCTTTTTCTAAAATTGCGCTAGCTGAGTGACAACAAAACAAGATCTAAAGGAGAGTCCAGGAATAGCACCTTGAGGGTGGGCCTCATGCCCCTCTAATTGATTCAACGTCGACGTCCACCGTTTAAAAATCTGACATATCCATTCGCCCTAACACCGGCGTTGAATCAATGAGGGGGGCACGACAGAGGCTCACGGAAACCACCTCTCCCATTGTTGTTGTGATAGGCACACAAAAAATTGCTAGAGCCCCAAGCACCCATGTCATGGCTAGACAAGGGCTCGCCATTAGATCAACTTTGAAATCATAGAACAGAGGCGCTGTAGAATGGCAACCGCTGCCAAGTCTCTTCTGTAATTGCGTCGGTCAAGTGATCGAAGAAGGTAATCTAAGAGAGGGTCCAAGGGTAGGGCATTTGTTGGGGGATTCGTGCCGATAGCAAAAATTTATGCAATACCCGAGCAACACTGGACGGAGGTGCTAGACGAGGGCTCCCATTTTAGATCAAGTCTTAAAATCACCAAGTAGATGCAATGAGGGCTGGCAACCACTGCCAAACCTTTTTCCGAAATTGCGCCAGTTGAGTGACAAGAAAACATGATCTAAAGGAGAGTCCAGGAATAGCACCCTCGAGGGTGGGCTTCATGCCCCTCTAATTGATTCAACGTCGGCATCCACCATTTCAAAATCCAACATATCCATCCGCCCTGACAGCGGCGTTGAATCAGTGAGGGGGGCACGGGAGAGGCTCATGGCAACCACCTCTCCCATTGTAGCCACGATAGGCACACAAATTTTTTTTGCTAGAGCGCCAAGCACCCACCTCATGGCTATAGACAAGGGCTCGCCATTAGATCAACTTTGAAATTGCAGAACAAACGCGGTGTAGAATGGCAACCGCTGCCAAGTCTCTTCCGTAATCGCGTCGGTCGAGTGATCAAAGAAGGTGATCTAAGAGAGGGTCTAAGCATAGGAATTCGTTGGGGGATTCACACCGATGGAAAAAATTTATGCAATACCCGAGCAACACCGGACGAAGGTGCTAGACGGGGGCTCCCATTTTAGATCAAGTCTTAAAATCACCAAGTAGATGCGGTGAGGGCTGGCAACCGCTACCAAACCTTTTTCCGAAATTGCGCCAGCTGAGTGACAAGAAAACATGATCTAAAGGAGAGTCCAGGAATAACACCCTCGAGGGAGGGCTTCATGCCCCTCTAATTTTTGCTAGAGCACCAAGCAACCACCTCATGGCTATACACAAGGGCTTGCCATTAGATCAACTTCAAAATCGTAGAACAGACACGGTGTACAATGGCAACCGTTGCCAAGTCTCTTCCATAGTTGTGTCGGTCAAGTGATCGAAGAAGGTGATCTAAGAGAGGGTCCAAGCGTAGGCATTCATTGGGGGATTCGTGCCGATGGCATAAATTTATGCAATACCCAAGCAACACCGGACGGAGGTGCTAGATGAGGGCTCCCATTTTAGATCGAGTTTTAAAATCACCGAGTAGACGCGGTGAGGGCTGGCAATCGCTGCCAAACCTTTTCCCAAAATTGCGCCAGCTGAGTGACAAGAAAACATGATCTAAAGGAGAGTCTAGGAATAGAACATCGAGGATGGGCTTCATGCCCCTCTAATTGATTCAACGTCGGCGTCCACCATTTCAAAAACTGACATATCCATTCGCCTTGACACCGGCATTGAATCAATGAGAGGGGCACGGGAGAGGCTTGTGGCAACCACCTCTCCTATATAAGCTATTAGTGTGAGGCTCACTCTGCACTAGAAATTAGTGAACATACCGACAACTGCCTTAAAAATCCAAATCCTTTAAAATTCTGACCAAACAGCCATTCACGACCCAATTTTTTATGAGGTCGGCAGAGGAGCAAAAGATTGTCATTGGTTAGGAGATGCGAGTTCATGGAGCCAAGGGACTGAAATGGTCATCGATCTCATTCGATCAACTGGATGAATTTCACCTTGAAGGGGGCCCAATCCAAAAGTTTCGGAGGTCATCTCCTGGAACTCTCGAGAACAAGGCCCATCTTACATGCAAACTCTGCTACTGCGCAAACATAAGTTGCAATTAAAGAGAAATTGCGAGGCCATCACAATGGCCCGAGGCCAATGCTCCGACTAAGTCAATTTTCTCTTGCAATCACCATGCCACCATTCACAGAGAGATCTCCCCATTCACTTGTGACGCAACGCACAATCCAAGTGCTAGACGTGAGCTCGCCCTTGAAAGAAAGACCACTTTCCAAGACATCCCCCGACGACACATTGGAATGACAACCGCTGTCAAACCATTCCCAATGTTGTGCCGATCGATATCGATATCGGCGGCACTGGGTCTATATATTCAAATGCCACGGAGAGGTTCCGATAAGAGAAGATCCCCTGCTCGCCCGCACAAACATCCCAAATGCTAGACACAAGCTCCCGCCCTTAGCATCGCTCTCCAAATTGCCATAATGACACATTAGAATGATAACTGTTGTCGAACAACTCTCAAATTTGTGCCGATGGAGTGAGAAAGAAGAGCAACTTTGGGGAGCCGCGCATAGCACACAAGCTGTGTTGCTTCATTCCACTCTTATATACAGATCCAATGTCATTGATTTCATTTGGAATCTGAGGTTGCATTCTTCCTTGCTCACACAAGCAATGACTCTTCTCATCGAATGGCCATAGGGAGCTTCCGATTACAAAGGCTCCCTTGTCACTCATGATGCATAGCCTAACTACTAGATGATGGCTCGCCCTCCAGATCACTGCCCAGGCAACCACCACAACGACACCATTGGGAACGACAACCGCTGCCAAACCATTCCGAAAATTTTGTGCCAAAGAAGTTGTTGTGAAGAGAACCACTCTGGGGAGAGAGCACTCTAGGGAGGGTTGCCAAGAGCTTTTTTTATCAAAGCCTCCCATTGTAGCCATGATAGGCACACAAAAAATATTTGCTAGAGCGCCAAGAACCCCACCTCATGGCTAGAGACAAGGGCTCACCATTAAGATCAACTTCGAAATCACAGAATAGACGCGCTATAGAATGGCAACCGCTGCCAAGTCTCTTCCGTAATTGCGTCGGTCGAGTGATCGAAGAAGGTGATCTAAGAGAGGGTCCAAGCATAGGCATTCGTTGGGGGATTTGCGCCAATAGCAAAAATTCATGCAATACCCGAGCAACACCGGACGGAGGTGCTAGACGAGGGCTACCATTTTAGATCAAGTTTTAAAATCCCCAAGTAGATGCGGTGAGGGCTAGCAACCGCTACCAAACCTTTTTCCAAACTTGCGCCGGCTGAGTGACAAGAAAACATGATCTAAAGGAGAGTCGAGGAATAGCACCTCGAGGGTGGGCTTCATGCCCCTCCAATTGATTCAACGTCGGCGTCCACCATTTTAAAATCTGACATTTCCATCCGCCTTCACACCAGCGTTAAATCAATGAGAGGGGCACGAGAGAGGCTCGCAGCAACAACCTCTCCTATATAAGCTATTAGTGCGAGGCTCGATCTGCATTAGAAATTAGCAAACACATCAACATCTACCTTAATAATCCAAATCATTGAAAATTCTGACCAAACAGCCATCCACGACCCAATTTTTTAGGAGGTCATCTAAGGAGCAAAAGATTTTCATCGCTTCAGAGATGTGAATTCATGGAGCCAACGGACTGAAATGGTCATCGAGCTCATCCGATCAACTGGATGAATTTCACCTTGAAGGGGCCCAATCCAAAAGTTTCGGAGGTCATCTCCTGGAACTCTCAAGAACAAGGCCCATCTTACTTGCAAACTCTGCTACTGCGCAAACATAGGTTGCAATTAAAGAGAAATTGCAAGGCCATCACAGTGGCCTGAGGCCAATGCTCTGACTAATTCAATTTTCTCTTGCAATCACCATGCCGCCGTTTACAGAGAGATCTCCCCATTCACTTGTGACACGACACACAATCCAAGTGCTAGATGCAAGCTCGCCCTTGAAAGGCCACTTTCGAAGACATCCCCCGATGACACATTGGAATGACAACCACTGTTGAACCATTCCCAATGTTGTGTCGATCGAGTTGGCATAGAGGCAACCTTAGGGAGCTCCTACTTAGCAATCGGGATGTGCTTTCATACCCATCTCTCACAAAAACCAATATGTTAGCTATGAACAAATTTAGAATCCAAGGCTCATATCCATCGATATCGTCGGCACTGGGTCTATATATTCAAAGGCCATGGAGAGGTTCCGATAAGAGAAGCTCCCCTGCTCGCTCGCACAAACATCCCAAATGCTAGACACAAGCTCCCGCCCTTAGCATCCCTCTCCAGATCGCCGCAATGACACATTAGAACGACAACTGCTATCGAACAACTCTCGAATTTGTGCCGATGGAGTGAGAAAGAAGAGCAACTTTGGGGAGCCGTGCATAGCACACGGGCTGTGCTGCTTCATTCCACTCTTATATACAGATCCGATGTCGTTGATTTTGTTTGGAATTAAGGCTACATTCATCCTTGCTCACACAAGCAATGGCTCTTCTCATCGAATGGCCATGGGGAGCTTTCAATTACAAAGGCTCCCTTGTCACTCGTGATGTGCAGCCCAACTGCTAGACGACGGCTCGCCCTTCAGATTGCTGCGCAGGAAACCACCACAACGGCACCATTGGGAATGACAACCGCTGCTGAACCATTCCGAAAATTTTGCGCCAAAGAAGTTGTTGCGAAGAGAACCACTCTGGGGAGAGAGCACTCGCATAGCAAAATCGGGATGGCTTCACGGCCCTTCCAATAGAAATGATGCTGGTGCCAATATTCCAAATCCGAATAACGTGTCTTTCTCGAACACCAGCATCGATTCTATTGGGGAGGGTCGCCGAGAGCTTTTGTTATCAAAGCCTCCCATTATAGCCGCGATAGGCACGCAAAAAATATTTGCTAGAGTGCCAAGCACCCCACCTCATGGCTAGAGACAAGGGCTCGCCATTAAGATCAACTTCAAAATCCCAGAACAAACGCGCTGTAGAATGGCAACCGCTGCCAAGTCTCTTCCGTAATTGCATCGGTCGAGTGATTGAAGAAGGTGATCTAAGAGAGGTTCCAAGCGTAGGCATTCATTGGGGGATTCGCGCCAATAGCAAAAATTCATGCAATACCCGAGTAACACCGGACGGAGGTGCTAGACGAGGGCTCCCGTTTTAGATCAAGTTTTAAAATCACCAAGTAGACACGGTGAGGGCTGGCAACCGCTGCCAAACCTTTTTCCAAAATTGCGCTGGCTGAGTGACAAGAAAACATGATCTAAAGGAGAGTCAAGGAATAGCACCTCGAGGGTGGGCTTCATGCCCCTCCAATTGATTCAACGTTGGCGTCCACCATTTCAAAATCTAACATTTCCATCTGCCTTGACACCGGCATTGAATCAATGAGAGGGGCATGGGAGAGGCTCGTGGCAACAACCTCTCCTATATAAGGTATTAGTGCGAGGCTCGCTTTGCATTAGAAATTAGCGAACACACCGACATCTGCCTTAATAATCCAAATCGTTGAAAATTCTGACCAAACAGCCATCCACGACCCAATTTTTTGAGGTCGTCTAAGGAGCAAAAGATTGTCGTCGGTTAGGAGATGTGAATTCATGGAGCCAACGGACTGAAATGGTCATCAATCTCATCCGATCAACTAGATGAATTTCACCTTGAAGGGGCCCAATCCAAAAGTTCCAGAGGTCATCTCCTGGAACTCTCAAGAACAAGGCCCATCTTACTTGCAAACTCTGCTACTGCGCAAACATAGGTTGCAATTAAAGAGAAATTACAAGGCCATCACAGTGGCCCAAGGCCAATGCTCCAACTAAGTCAATTTTCTCTTGCAATCACCATGCCGTCGTTCACAGAGAGATCTCCCCATTCACTTGTGACGTGACGCACAATCCAAGTGCTAGATGCGAGCTTACCCTTGAAAGGCCACTTTCCAAGACATCCCCCGATGACACATTGGAACGACAACCACTGTCGAACCATTCCCAATGTTGTGCCGATCAAGTTGGCACAAAGGCGAACTTAGGGAGCTCTCGCGTAGCAATTGGGATGTGCTTTCATCCCCATCTCTCACAAAAACCAATATGTTAGTTATGAACAAATTTAGAATCCAAGGCTCGTATCCATCGATATCGTCGGCACTGGGTCTATATATTCAAAGGCCATGGAGAGGTTCCGATAAGAGAAGCTCCCCTGCTCGCTCGCACAAACATCCTAAATGCTAGACACAAGCTCCCACCCTTAGCATCGCTCTCTAGATCGCCGCAATGACACATTGGAATGACAACCACTATCGAACAACCCCCAAATTTGTGCCGATGGAGTGAGAAAGACGAGCAACTTTGGGGAGCCGTGCATAGCAA
The DNA here is from genome assembly GCA_028749045.1 of Cupressus sempervirens. Taxonomy (NCBI): domain Eukaryota; kingdom Viridiplantae; phylum Streptophyta; class Pinopsida; order Cupressales; family Cupressaceae; genus Cupressus; species Cupressus sempervirens. Next base: position 554,288,681 of record CM053784.1, read on the forward strand.
ACGAGCTGCTGCTTCATTCCGCTCTTATATATAGATCCGATGTCGTTGATTTCGTTTGGAATCCGAGGCTGTATTCGTCCTTGCTCACACAAGCAATGGCTCTTCTCATCGAATGGTCACGGGGAGCTTCCGATTACAAAGGCCCCCTTGTCACCCGTGATGCGCAGCCCAACTACTAGACGACGGCTTGCCCTTCAGATCATGGCCCAGGAAACCACCACAACGGCGCCATTGGAACGACAACTCCTGCCGAACCATTCCAAAAATTTTTTGCCAAAGAAGTTGTTGCAAAGAGAACGACTCTGGGGAGAGAGCCCTCGCATAGAAAAATCGGGATGGCTTCACGGCCCTCCCAATAGAAACGATGCTGGTTCCAATATTCCAAATCCGAATAACGTGTCTTTCTTGAACACCAGCACCGATTCTATTGGGTCGATATCGTCGGCACTGGGTCTATATTCAAAGGCCACGAAGAGGTTCCGATAAGAGAAGCCACCATTTTTCGCCGAGAGCTTTCGATATTAAAGCTCCCATGTAGCTGCGATAAGTACACCATGACAAATTGCTAGAGCGTTGAGCACCCATAGCAAATTGCCATTATAGCAAGCAACGTCGGAGTGCTACACAAGGGCTCACGTTTAGATCAAGTTTTAAAATCACCAAAAAGACACGGCATGGATCAGCAACTGCTGCCTCACCTTTTCCAAAATTGAGTCATCAAAAAACATGATCTAAAGGAGAGTCGAGGAAAAGCACTGAGATCGCTTCATGCCCCTTTCATTGATTCAACATCAGCATACACCGTTTGAAAACCCAACAATCCGATCCGCCTAGACACCAATGTTGAATCAATGAAAGGGGCATGGGAGAGGCTCGCGGCAACAACCTCTCCTATATAAGCTATTAGTGCGAGGCTAGCTCTGCATTAGAAATTTGTGATAGCATGGAAAACTCCCTTAAAAATCCAATTCAATGAAAAATGTGACCAAACAGCGATCCACGACACCATTTTTGGAGCTCGCCCAGAACGGCTCGGCCAGCATGGCTCGCCCAGAATAGCTCGGCCAGCATGGTGACTTGGTGACTTGGTGAGAGTACCTGGAACTGTCAAGAACAAAGGCCAATCTTAAATGAAAACTCTGCTGCTATGCAAACATAGGTTGCAATTATAGAGAAATTGCAAGGCCGTCACAATGGCCCGAGGCCAATGCTCTGACTACTAAGTCAATTTTCTCTTGCAATCGCCATGCCGCCGTTCATAGAGAGATCTCCCCATTCACTTGTGATGACGCAAAATCCAAGTGCTAGACGCGAGCTCGCCCTTGAAAGGCCACGTTCCAAGACATCCCGATGACACATTGGAACGACAACCGCTGTCAAACCATTCCCAATGTTGTGCCGATCGAGTTGGCACAGAGGCGATCTTAGGGAGCTCCCGCGTAGCAATTGGGAAGTTCTTTCCTACCCTTCTCTCACAAAAACCAATGCTAGCTAAACAAATTTAGAATCCAAGGCTCATATCCATCGATATCGTCAGCACCGGGTCTATACTCAAAGGCCACGGAGAGGTTCCGATAAGAGAAGCTCCACTGCTCACTTGCACAAATATCCCCAAATGCTAGACACAAGCTCCCACCCTTAACATCACTCTCTAGATCACCGCAATGAAACATTGGAATGACAACCGCTGTCGAACAACTCCTGAATTTGTGCTGATGGAGCGAGAAAGAAGAGCCAGATCAGGTCGATAAAAGCGGCTAAGCCAGATCGGGTCGGCCAGCATGGCTCGGCCACCATTTTTCGTCGAGAGCTTTTGATATTAAAGCTCCCATGTAGCCACGATAAGTACACCATGACAAATTGCTTGAGCATCGAGCACCCATAGCAAATTACCATTATACCAAGTGATGCCGGAGTGCTAGAAAAGGGTTCACATTTAGATCAAGTTTTAAAATCACCAAAAAGACACACCATGGATCAGCAACCGCTGCCTCACCTTTCCCAAAATTGAGTCATCGAAAAACATGATCTAAAGGAGAGTCAAGGAAAAGCACCGAGATCGCTTCATGCCCCTTTCATTGATTCAACATCAGCATACACCGTTTGAAAACCCAACAATCCGATCCGCCTAGACACCAATGTTGAATCAATGAAAGGGGCATGGGAGAGGCTCGCGGCAACAACCTCTCCTATATAAGCTATTAGTGTGAGGCTCGCTCTGCATTAGAAATCTACGATAGCACGGAAAACTCCCTTAAAAATACAATTCAATGAAAAAGGTGACCAAATAGCCATCCACGACACCATTTTTGGAGCTCGCCCAGAACGGCTCGGCCAACATGGCTCGCCCAGATCGGCTCGGCCAGCATGGTGACTTGGTAACTTGGTGAGAGTACTTGGAACTGTCAAGAACAAAGGCCAATCTTACATGCAAACTCTACTGTTGCGCAAACATAGGTTGCAATTATAGAGAAATTGCAAGGCCGTCACAATGGCCCGAGGCCAATGCTCCGACTACTAAGTCAATTTTCTCTTGCAATCACCATGCTGCCGTTCACAGAGAGATCTCCCCATTCACTTGTGACGATGCACAATCCAAGTGCTAGACACGAGCTCGCCCTTGAAAGGCCGCGTTCCAAGACATCTCGATGACACATTAGAATGACAACCGTTGTCGAACCATTCCCAATGTTGTGCTGATCGAGTTGGCACAGAGGCGATCTTTGGGAGCTCCCACGTAGCAATCGGGAAGTGCTTTCCTACCCTTTTCTCACAAAAACCAATGTTAGCTGAACAAATTTAGAATCCAAGGCCCGTATCCATCGATATCGTCGGCACTGAGTCTATATTCAAAGGCCATGGAGAGGTTCCGATAAGAGAAGCTCCACTGCTCGCTTGCACAAACATCCCCAAATGCTAGATGCAAGCTCCCACCCTTAGCATCGCTCTCCAGATCACCGCAATGACACATTGGAATGATAATTGCTGTCGAACAACTCCTGAATTTGTGTTGATGGAGTGAGAAAGAAGAGCAAGATTGGGTCGACGAAAATAGCTAAGCCAGATCGGGTCGGCCAGCATGGCTCAGCCACCATTTTTTGTCGAGAGCTTTCGATATTAAAGCTCCCATGTAGCCGCGATAAGTACACCATGACAAATTGCTAGAGCGCCGAGCACCCATAATAGCAAATTGCCATTATACCAAGCAACGCCGGAGTGCTAGACAAGGGGTCATGTTTAGATCAGGTTTTAAAATCACCAAAAAGACACGCCATGGATCGGCAACCATTGCCTCACCTTTTCCAAAATTGAGTCATCGGAAAACATGATCTAAATGAGAGCCGAGAAAAATCACCGAGATCGCTTCATGCCCCTTTCATTGATTCAACATCAGCATACACCGTTTGAAAACCCAACAATCCGATCTGCCTAGACACCAATGTTGAATCAATGAAAGGGGCATGGGAGAGGCTCGCGGCAACAACCTCTCCTATATAAGCTATTAGTGCGAGGCTCGCTCTGCATTAGAAATCTGTGATAGCACGGAAAACTCCCTTAAAAATCTAATTCAATGAAAAATGTGACCAAACAGCCATCCACGACACCATTTTTGGAGCTCGACTAGATCGGGTCGGCCAGCATGGCTCGCCCAGATCGGCTCAGCCAGAATGGCTCGCCCAGATCGGGTCGACCAGAATGGCTCGCCCAGATCGGCTCGGCTAGCATTGTTCGGCCAGAATGGCTCACCTAGATCGGGTCAACCAGCGTGGCTCGCCCAGATCGGCTCGGCGAGGCTGGCTCGCCCACCATTTTTCAAGCACACTACCTCCCCTATATAAGCTATTAGTGCAAGCCTTACTCTACATCAGAAATGTACATTCAGTACACAAGTACCTTAAAACCCAATTCAATGAAAAATGTGACCAAACAGCCATCCACGACACCATTTTTGGAGCTCACCCAGATTAGCTCGGCCAGCATGGCTCGCCCAGATCAGCTCAGCCAGCATGGCTCGGCCAGAATGGCTCGGCCAGCATGGCTCGCCCAGATCGGCTCAGCCAGGCTAGCTCACCCACCATTTTTCAAGCACACTACCTCCCCTATATAAGCTATTAGTGCAAGCCTTACTCTACATCAGAAATGTACATTTAGTGCACAAGTACCTTAGAACCCAATTCAATGAAAAATGTGACCAAACAGCCATCCACGACACCATTTTTGGAGCTCGGCCAGATTGGGTCGGCCAGCATGGCTCGCCCAAATCGGCTCGGCCAGCATGGCTCGGCCAGAACGGCTTGGCCAAATCAGGTCGGCCAGCATGGCTCGCCCAGATCGGCTTGGCTAGCATGGCTCGGCCAGAACGGCTCGGCCAGATCGGGTCGGCCAGCATGGCTCGCCCAGATCGGCTCGGCTAGGCTGGCTTGCCCACCATTTTTTCAAGCACACTACCTCCCCTATATAAGCCATTAGTGCAAGCCTTACTCTACATCAAAAATGTACATTTAGTGCACAAGTACCTTAAAACCCAATTCAATGAAAAATGTGACCGAATAGCCATCCACGACCCCATTTTTCATGAGGTTGTCAATAGAGACAAAGATTGGCATTGGTTAGGCGATTTGATTGCATTAGTTAGGGGGGTCAATTGATCAATTTTTGGAGACTGACTAGAATGGCTCGATGACCATTTTATATCGGAAGCTACCCGATTTGAGAATTATGACTCAAGTAGAATGGCTCGGGTACCCATTTTACGAACTTAAAGAGTCGACTTGGTGGGCCGACCTGGTAGGGTGACTTGATGAACAAACTTAAAGAGTCGACTTGGTGAGAGTACTTGGTGGGCCGACTTGGCAAGGGGACTTGATGAACTAACTTAAAGAGTAGACTTGGTGAGAGTACTCGGTGGGCTGCCCTGGTCACATGACTTGATGAACGAACTTAAAGAGTCGACTTGGTGGGCTGACTTGACCGAGTGACTTGATGAATGAACTTAAAGAGTCGACTCGGTGGGTCGAACTAGCGGGATGACTTGGTGAGAGTACTTGGTGGGCTGACCTGGCAGGGTGACTCGATGAACGAACTTAGAGAGTCGACTTTGTGAGAGTGCTTGGTGGGTCAAAATTGCGGGGTGACTTGATGAACAAACTTAAAGAGTCAACTTGGTGAGAGAACTTGGTGGGCCGAGCTGGCGGGGTGAATTGATGAATGAACCTAAAGAGTCGACTTTGTGAGATTACTTGGTGGGCTGACCTAGCGGGGTGACTTGATGATCGAACTTAAAGGGTCAAATTGGTGAGAGTACTTGGTGGGCTGACCTGGCAGAGTGACTTGATGAACGAACTTAGAGAGTCAACTTTGTGAGAGTACTTGGTGGGGTGACTTGATGAACAAACCTAAAGAGTCGACCTGGTGAGAGTACTTGGTGGGCGGACCTGGCAGGGTGACTTGATGAGCCAACTTAAAGAGTCGACTTGGTGAGAGTACTTGGTGGGGTGACCTGACAGGGTGACTTGATGAACGAACTTAAAGAGTCGACCTTGCAGGCCGACTTGGCAGAGTGGCTTCATGAACGAACTTAAAGAGTCCACTTGGTGGGCTGACCTGGCGGGGTGACTTGATGAACGAACTTAAAGAGTCGACTTGGTGAGAGTAATTTGTGGGCTGACCTGGCTAGGTGACTTGATGAATGAACTTAAAGAGTTGACTTGGTGGGGTGACTTGATGAACGCACTTGAAGGGTCGACTTGGTGGGGTGACTCTATAGAAGGACTTAAAGAGTTGACTTGGTGAGAGTACTTGGCGGGGCGACTTGATGAACAGACTTAAAGAGTCGACTTGGTGAGAGTACTTGGTGGAGTGACTTGATGAGCGCACTTGAAGAATCGACTTGGTTAGAGTACTTGGTGGGGTGACTTGATGAACGGACTCAAAGATTCGACTTGCTGAGAGTACTTGGTGGCTCGACTTGATGAGCAAACTTAAAGAGTCCACTTGGTGAGAGTACTTGGCAGGGTGAACTAATGAACGGACTTAAAGAATCGACTTGGTGGGAGTACTTGGTTGGCCGAACTTTTGGGGTGACTTGATGAATGGACATAAAGAGTCGACTTGGTGGGAGTACTTGGTTTGCCAAACTAGTACTTGTTCTGGTGACTTGATGAACGGACTTAAAGAGTCAACTTGGTGGGCTCACTTGATGAAAGGACTTAAAGAGTTGACTTGGTGAGAGTACTTGGTGGGGTGACTTGATGGAAGAACTTAAAGGGTCGACTTGGCGGGGTGACTTGGTGAACGGACCCAAAGAGTTGACTCAGTGAGAGGACTTGGTGGGGTGACCTGATGAATAAACTCAAAGAGTCGACTTGGTGAGAGTACTTGGTGGCTTGACTTGATGAGTAGACTCAAAGAGTCCACTTGGTGAGAGTACCTGGTGGGGTGACTTGATGAAGGGACTTAAAGAGTCAACTTGGTGAGAGTACTTGGTGGGGTGACTTGATGAACACACTTGAACAATCGACTTGGTTAGAGTACTTGGTGGGGTGACTTGATGAACGAACTCAAAGAGTCGAGTTGGTGAGAGTAATTGGTGGCTCAACTTGATGAGCAGACTTAAAGATTCAACTTGGTGAGAGTACTTGGCGAGGTGAACTGATGAACGGACTTAAAGAGTCGACTTGCTGGGAGTACTTGGTGGGCCGACCTGGTGGGGTGACTTGATGAATGGACTTAAAGAGTTGACTTGGTTAGAGTACTTTTTCTGGTGACTTGATGAACGGACTTGAAGAGTCAACTTGGTGGGGTGACTTGATGAAAGGACTTAAAGAGTCGACTTGGTGAGAGTACTTGGTGGGACGACTTGATGAACGGACTTAAAGGGTCGACTTGGCGGGGTGACTTGATCAACGCACTTGAAGGGTCCAGTTGGTGGGGTGACTTGATGAACGGACCTAAAGAGTTGACCGGGTGAGAGTACTTGGTAGGGTGACTTGACGAATAGAGTTAAAGAGTCAACTTGGTGAGAGTACTTGGTCGGGTGACTTGATGAATGCACTTGAAGAATCAACTTGGTTAGAGTACTTGGTGGGGTTACTTGATGAACGAACTTAAAGAGTCAACTTGGTGGGCCAACCTGGCAGGGTGACTTGATGAACAAACTTAGAGAGTCGACTTAGTGAGAGTACTTGGTGACTTGGTGGGCCGACCTGGCCGGATGACTTGATGAACAAACTTAAAGAGTTCACTTGGTGGGCCGACCTGGCGGGGTGACTTGATGAATGAACCTAAAGAGTCGACTTGGTGAGAGTACTTGGTGGACAGACATAGCGGGGTGATTTGATGAACAAACTTAAAGAGTCAACTTGGTGAGAGTACTTGGTGGGGTGACTTGATGAACGAACCTAAAGAGTCGACTTGGTGGGCCGACCTGGCAGGGTGACTTGATGAACAAACTTAAAGATTCAACTTGGTGGGCCGACCTGGCATGGTGACTTGATGAACAAACTTAAAGAGTCAACTTGGTGAGAGTACTTGGTGGGCCGACTTGGCAAGGTGACTTGATGAAATAACTTAAAGAGTTGACTTAGTGAGAGTACTCAATGGGCTGACCTAGTCACATGACTTGATGAACGAACTTAAAGAGTCAACTTGGTGGGCCGATTTCGCCGGGTGACTTGATGAATGAACTTAAAGAGTCAACTTTGTGGGCCGACCTGGCGGGGTGACTTGGTGAGAGTACTTGGTGGGCTGACCTGGCAAGGTGACTCGATGAACGAACTTAGAGAGTCGACTTTGCGAGAATACTTGGTGGGTCGAACTGGCGGGGTGACTTGATCAACGAACTTAAAGAGTCGACTTGGTGAGAGAACTTGGTGGGCCGAGCTGGCGGGGTGAATTGATGAACGAACCTAAAGAGTCAACTTTGTGAGAGTACTTGGTGGGCCGACCTGGGCGGGTGACTTGATGACTGAACTTAAAGGGTCGACTTGGTGAGAGTACTTGGCAGGCCGACCTCGCTGAGTGACTTGATGAACGTACTTAGAGAGTCGACATTGTGAGAGTACTTGGTGGGGTGACTTGATGAAAAAACCTAAAGAGTCGACCCGGGGAGAGTACTTGGTGGGCCAACCTGGTGAGAGTACTTGGTGGGCCGACCTGGCGGGGTGACTTGATGAGAAAACTTGAAGAGTCAACTTGGTGAGAGTATTTGGTGGGCTGACCTGGTGGGGTGACTTGATGAACGAACTTAAAGAGTCAACCTTGTGGGCCAACTTGGTAGAGTGACTTCATGAACGAACTTAAAGAGTCCACTTGGTGGGCCGACTTGGCGGGGTGACTTGATGAATGAACTTAAAGAGTCGACTTGGTTAGAGTAATTTGTGGGCTAACCTGGCGGGGTGACTTGATGAATTAAATTAAAGAGTCAACTTGGTGGGGTGACTTGATGAACGCACTTGAAGGGTCGACTTGGTGGGGTGACTCTATGAACGGACCTAAAGAGTTGACTTGGTGAGAGCACTTGGTGGGGTGACTTGATGAACAGACTCAAAGAGTCGACTTGGTGAGAGTACTTGGTGGGGTGACTTGATGAGCGCACTTGAGGAATCAACTTGGTGAGAGTACTTGGCGGGGTGAACTGATGAACGGACTTAAAGAATCGACTTGGTGGTAGTACTTGGTTGGCTGAACTGGTGGGGTGACTTGATGAACGAACATAAAGAGTCGACTTGGTGAGAGTACTTGTACTTGTTTTGGTGACTTGATGAACGGACTTAAAGAGTCGACTAGCTGGGGTGACTTGATGAAAGGACTTAAAGAGTCGACTTGGTGAGAGTACTTGGTCGGGTGACTTGATGAACGCACTTGAAGAATTGACTTGGTTAGAGTACTTGGTGGGGCAACTTGATGAACGAACTTAAAGAGTCGACTTGGTGGGCCGACCTGTCGGGGTGACTTGCCGACCTGGCTGGGTGACTTGATGAATGAACTTAAAGAGTCCACTTGGTGGGCTGACTTGGTGGGGTGACTTGATGAATGAACCTAAAGAGTCGACTTGGTAAGAGTACTTGGTGGGCAGACATAGCGGGGTGATTTGATGAGAGAACTTAAAGAGTCGACCTGGTGAGAGTACTTGGTGGGGTGACTTGATGAACGAACCTAAAGAGTCGACTTGGTGGGCCGACCTGGCAGGGTGACTTGATGAATGAACCTAAAGAGTTGACTTGGTGGGCCATACTGGCAGGGTGACTTGATGAACGAACTTAAAGAGTCAACTTGGTGGGCCGACCTGGTAGGGTGACTTGATGAACAAACTTAAAGAGTCGACTTGGTGAGAGTACTTCGTGGACCGACCTGGCGGGGTGACTTGATGAACAAACCTAAAGAGTTGACTTGGTGAGAGGACTCGGTGGGCTGACCTAGTCACGTGACTTGATGAACGAACTTAAAGAGTCGACTTGGTGGGCCGACTTGGCCTGGTGACTTGATGAACGAACTTAAAGAGTCGACTTGGTGGGTCAAACTAGCGAGGTGACTTGGTGAGGGTACTTGGTGGGCTGACCCGGTAGGGTGACTTGATGAACGAACTAAGAGAGTTGACTTTGTGAGAGTACTTGGTGGGTCGAACTGACAGGGTGACTTGATGATCGAACTTAAAGAGTCGTCTTAGTGAGAGAACTTGGTGGGCCGAGCTAGCGGTTTGAATTGATGAACGAACCTAAAGAGTCGACTTTGTGAGAGTACTTGGTGGGCCGACCTGGCGAGTTGATTTGATGACCAAACTTAAAGGGTCGACTTGGTGAGAGTACTTGGCAGGCCGACCTGGTGGAGCGACTTGATGAACGAACTTAAAGAGTCAACTTGGTGAGAGTACTTGGTGGGGTGACTTGATGAACAAACCTAAAGAGTCAACTTGGTGAGAGTACTCGGTAGGCCAACCTAGCGGGGTCACTTGGTCATCAAACTTAAAGAGTCGACTTGGTGAGAGTACTTGGTGGGCTGACCTGGCAGGGTGACTTGATGAATGAACTTAAAGAGTCAACTTGGTGGGCCGACTTGGCAGAGTGACTTCATGAACGAACTTAAAGAGTCCACTTGGTGGGCCGACCTGGCGGGGTGACTTGATGAACGAATTTAAAGAGTCGACTTGGTGGGGTGACTTGATGAATGCACTTGAAGGGGTGACTTGATGAACACACTTGAAGGGTCGAGTTGGTGGGGTGACTTGATGAACGGACCTAAAGAGTTGACCGGGTGAGAGTACTTGGTGGGGTGAATTGATGAACAGAGTTAAAGAGTCAACTTGGTGAGACTACTTGGTCGAGGGACTTGATGAACGCACTCAAAGAGTCGACTTGGTGAGAGTACTTGGTGGGGTGAACTGATGAACAAACTTAAAGAGTCGACTTGGTGGGCCGACCTGGTGGGGTGACTTTATGGATGGACTTAAAGAGTCGACTTGGTTAGAGTACTTGTTCTGGTGACTTGATGAATGGACTTGAAGAGTCGACTTGGTGGGGTGACTTGATGAAAGGACTTAAAGAGTCAACTTGGTGAGAGTACTTGGTGGGGCGACTTGATGAACGGACTTAAAGGGTCGACTTGGTGGGGTGACTTGATGAACGGACCGAAGGAGTTGACTTGGTGTGAGTACTTGGCAGGGTGAACTGATGAACAGACTTAGAGAGTCGACTTGGTGGGCCGACCCGGTGGGGTGACTTGATGAACAGACTTATAGAGTCGACTTGGTGAGAGTAGTTGTTCTGGTGACTTGATGAACGAACTTGAAGAGTCAACTTGGTGGGGTGACTTGATGAAAGGACTTAAAGAGTCGACTTGGTGGGGTGACTTGATGAACGAACTTAAAGGGTGAACTTTGCGAGGTGACTTGATGAACGGACCTAAAGAGTTGACTTGGCGAGAGTACTCGGTGGGGTGACCTGATGAATAGACTTAGAGAATCGACTTGGTGGGCCGACCTGGTTGGGTGACTTCATGAATTGACTTAAAGAGTCGACTTGGTAGGGTGACTTGATGAACGGACTTCAAGGGTCGACTTGGCAAGGTGACTTGATGAACGGTCCTAAAGAGTTGACTTGGTGAGATTGCTTGGTGTGGTGACTTGATGAACAGACTTAAAGAGTCAAATTGGTGAGAGTACTTGGTGGGGTAACTTTATGAACATAGTTAAAGAGTCGATTTGGTGAGAGTACTTGGTCGAGTGACTTGATGAACGCACTTGAAGAATTGACTTGGTTAGAGTACTTGGTGGGGTGACTTGATGAACGAACATAAAGATTCGACTTGGTGGGCCGACCTTGCGGGGTGACTTGATGAACAAACTTAAAGAGTCGACTTGGTGAGAGTACTCGGTGGGCTTACCTGGTCACGTGACTTGATGAACAAACTTAAAGAGTCGACTTGGTGGGCCGACTTGGCCGGGTGACTTGATGAACGAAATTAAAGAGTCGACTTGGTGGGTCAAACTAGCGGGGTGACTTGGTGGGCTGACCTGGCAGGGTGACTTGATGAACGAACCTAGAGTGTCAACTTTGTGAGAGTACTTGGTGGGTCAAACTAGTGGGGTGACTTGATGAACGAACTTAAAGAGTCGACCTAGTGAGAGAACTTGGTGGGTCAAGCTGGCAGGGTGAATTGATGAACGAACCTAAAGAGTCGACTTTGTGAGAGTACTTGGTGGGCCGACCTGGTGGGCTGAATTGATGACTGAACTTAAAGGGTCGACTTGGTGAGAGTACTTGGCGAGCCGACCTAGCAGAGTGACTTGATGAACGAGTTGACTTGGTGAGAGTACTTGGTGGGGTGACTTGATGAACAAACCTAAAGAGTTGACCTGGTGAGAGTACTTGGTGGGCCGACCTAGCGGGGTGACTTGATGGGCAAACTTAAAGAGTCGACTTGGTGAGAGTACTTGGTGGGGTGACCCGGCGGGGTGACTTGATGAACGAACTTAAAGAGTCAACCTTGTGGGCCGACGTGGCAGAGTGACTTCATGAACGAACTTAAAGAGTCCACTTGGTGGGCTGACCTGGTGGGGTGACTTGATGAACGAACTTAAAGAGTCGACTTGGTGAGAGTAATTTGTGGGCTGACCTGCCAGGGTGACTTGATGAATGAACTTAAAGAGTCAACTTGGTGGGGTGACTTGATGAACGCACTTGAAGGGTCAACTTGGTGGGGTGACTCTATGAACGGACCTAAAGAGTTGACTTGGTGAGAGTACTTGGTGGGGTGACTTGATGAAAGGACTTAAAGAGTCGACTTGGTGAGAGTACTTGGTGGGGCGACTTGATGAATGCACTTGAAGAATCAACTTGGTTAGAGTACTTGGTGGGGCGACTTGATGAACGGACTCAAAGAGTCGACTTGGTGAGAGTACTTGGTGGGGTGAACTGATGAATAGACTTAAAGAGTCGACTTGGTTAGAGTACTTGTTCTGGTGACTTGATGAACGGACTTGAAGAGTCAACTTGGTGGGGTGACTTGATGAAAGGACTTAAAGAGTCGACTAGGTGAGAGTACTTAGTGGGGCAACTTGATGAATGGACTTAAAGGGTCGACTTGGCAGGGTGACTTGATGAATGAACCTAAGGAGTTTACTTGGTGAGAGTACTTGGCGGGGTGAACTGATGAACGAACTTAAAGAGTCGACTTGGTGGGCCAACCCGGTGGGGTGACTTGATGAACGGACTTATAGATTTGACTTGGTGAGAGTAGTTGTTCTGGTGACTTGATGAACAGACTTGAAGAGTCAGCTTGGTGGGGTGACTTCATGAAAGGACTTAAAGAGTCGACTTGGTGGAGTGACATGATGAATGAACTTAAAGGGTCGACTTTGCGGGGTGACTCGATGAATGGACCTAAAGAGTTGACTTGGCGAGAGTACTCGGTGGGGTGACCTGATGAACAGACTTAGAGAGTCCACTTGGTGAGAGTACTTGGTTGGCCAACCTAGTTGGGTGACTTCGTGAACTGACTTAAAAAGTCAACTTGGTGGGGTGAGTTGATGAACGGACTTCAAGGGTCGACTTGGCAAGGTGACTTGATGAACGGTCCTAAAGAGTTTACTTGGTGAGAGTACTTGGTGTGGTGACTTGATGAACAGACTTAAAGAGTCAAATTGGTTAGAGTACTTGGTGGGGTGACTTGCTGAACATAGTTAAATAGTCAACTTGGTGAGAGTACTTGGTCGGGTGACTTGATGAACGCACTTGAAGAATCGACTTGGTTAGAGTACTTGGTGGGGTGACTTGATGAACGAACTTAAAGATTTGACTTGGTGAGCTGACCTGGCAGGGTGACTTGATGAACGAACTTAGAGAGTCGACTTGGTTAGAGTACTTGGTGGGCCGACCTGGCCGGGTGACTTGATGAACAAACTTAAAGAGTCGACTTGGTGAGAGTACTCGGTGGGCTGACCTGGTCACGTGACTTGATGAACGAACTTAAAGAGTCAACTTGGTGGGCCAACTTGGCCGGGTGACTTGATGAACGAACTTAAAGAGTCGACTTGGTGTGTCGAAATAGCGGGGTGACTTGGTGGGCTGACCTGGCAGGGTGACTTGATGAACGAACCTAGAGAGTCAACTTTGTGAGAGTACTTGGTGGGTCAAACTGGTGGGGTGACTTGATGAACGAACTTAAAGAGTCGACCTGGTGAGAGAAATTGGTGGGCCAAGCTGGCGGGGTGAATTGATGAACGAACCTAAAGAGTCAACTTTTTGAGAGTACTTGGTGGGCCGACCTGGCGGGGTGACTTGATGACCGAACTTAAAGGGTCGACTTGGTGAGAGTACTTGGTGGGTCGACCTGGCAGAGCGACTTAATGAACGAGTCGACTTGGTGAGAGTACTTGGTGGGGTGACTTGATGAACAAACCTAAAGAGTCAACCTGGTGAGAGTATTTGGTGGGCTGACCTGGCGAGGTGACTTGATGGGCAAACTTAAAGAGTCGACTTGGTGAGAGTACTTGGTGGGGTGACCTGGCGGGGTGACTTGATGAACGAACTTAAAGAGTCGACCTTGTGGGCCGACTTGGCAGAGTGACTTCATGAACAAACTTAAAGAGTCCACTTGGTGGGCCGACCTGGCGGGGTGACTTGATGAACGAACTTAAAGAGTCGACTTGGTGAGAGTAATTTGTGGGCTGACCTGGCAGGGTGACTTGATGAATGAACTTAAAGAGTCGACTTGGTGGGGTGACTTGATGAACGCACTTGAAGGGTCGACTTGGTGGGGTGACTCTTTGAACAGACCTAAAGAGTTGACTTGGTGAGAGTACTTGGTGGGGTGACTTGATGAAAGGACTTAAAGAGTCGACTTGGTGAGAGTACTTGGTGGGGCGACTTGATGAATGCACTTGAAGAATCGACTTGGTTAGAGTACTTGGTGGGGCGACTTGATGAACGGACTCAAAGAGTCAACTTAGTGAGAGTACTTGGTGGCTCGACTTGATGAGCAGACTTAAAGAGTCAACTTGGTGAGAGTGGGCCTAACGGGGCAAGGTTGTGAGTGGGCCTAACAGGGCGAGTTGGTGGGGCGACTTGGCGAGTGGAATTAGAGAGCCAACATGGTGAGGGGACTCAGCGAGTTGGTTCATTGAGATGAAATGGTGAGTTGACTTGGCGAGTTGACCTGGCGAGCGAACTTAAAGAGTCGACTTGGAAACATACTCAAGTCGACTTGGTGAGGCAACCTGGTGAGCGCGCTCAAAGAGTCAACATGGTGAGGCGACTCATTAAGTCAACATGGTTAGGCGATTCATGGTGAGGAGCTATCCTTGAGGCGACTTGGTGGGCCTACTTGATTAGTCGACTTGGTGAGCCGACCTGACGAGCTGACATAGTGAGTAGGCTTAAAGAGGCGACGACTTGGTGGGGTAACTCGGCAAGCCAACTTATCAAGGCGAGATGGTGAGTCGACTTGGTGAGCTGACTTGGTGAGCGCACTTAAAGAGTCAACTTCATGAGGTGACTCGGTGAGTTAGCTCACTGATGCGACTTGGGCGGGCTGACCTGGCGAGAAAACTTAAAGAGGTGACTTGGGCGGGCTGACCTGGTGAGCGAACTTAAAGAGTTGACTTGGCAACGTACTTGAACAATCAACTTGGTGAGCTGACATGGTGAGTGGGCTTAGAGAAGCAACTCGGTGGGGCAACTTGGTGAGCATACTTGCTGGGGAAAGGTGGTAAATTGACTAGGTGATTTGACTTGGTGAGCTGACTTGGTGAGCGAACTTAAGGGGTCGACTTGGTGAGGCAACCTGAATAGTCAACTCGGTGAGCTGACTTGGGGAGCCAACAACCTGGTGAGGGGAGACGGTAAGTCATTTTGGTGAGCCAGCTTGACGAGCTGTGAGCAAACTTAAAGAGTCAATTCTTGATTTGGCAAAGACCACATGGTCAGATGACTTGGTGAGCTGACCTGGCTAGCAAAATCGGCAAGCAAACTTATAGAATAACCTTGCTGTCCCCAGCCAGGATCGCACGCCTGGGTCGCCAGAGTGGGTCGACAAGGGGGAAAAAAGAAAGAAAAAAAATCATGGGAGGCCCTGTATAGTGAAAAGCGCTAAATTTTGGGCATTACAAAAAAAAAAAAAAACAAGTTACCCGCTTTTGGATCACGCACAAGTTTCAGTTCACGTATTGCCAAGCTGGCTTGAGGCATTACGCCTAGCTAGCCAGATTCGAGGTAGGGTAGCCAAAACGATCTGATTTGAGAATTTTCTTTATAAAAAGAGATCATGATAGGCCCCATAAGGCAAAAAAGAATGAAATTTTGGGAGTTCAAAAAAAAAAGATTACCCAGTTTTGGATCGCACACAGGGCTCGGGTCACGTAGCATCGAGGTGCCCTGGGTGACATGATTCGAGTGAAAAGTCGACGGTTGCATGAGTCGTGCAAAAACATTGGAGGCCATTAAGGCTCAAGGTGCTTTGAGTCGAGGTTGCCGAGGTGGGTCGGGTTGAAAACTTTGGGCGTTAACCAAAAGAAAAAGTTAACCACTTTTGGATCACGTACACGGCTCGGGGCACTTAGAATCAAGTCGAGCACGGTGACATGAGTCGTGCAAAAAATTTGGAGACGACTCGAGTCGGGGCATTCGACTCTATCCGAGTTCAAAACTTTGGGACTTGACAAAAAAAAGAAAAAGGAAAAAGTTACCCAGTTTTGGATCACGTAAGTGACTCAGGCCACTCAGAATCAAGGTGAGTGCGGTTACATGAGTCGAGCGAAAAAAAAAAATGGAGGCGGTTAAGGCTCGAGGCAATTCGAGTCGGGGTAGCTGAGTCAATTCAAAAACTTTGGCCATTAGCCAAAAAAAGAGTTAATCACTTTTGGATCACGTACATGACTTGAGGCGCATAGAATCAAGTCAAGCACGGTGACATGAGTGGTTCCAAAAAATTGCAGGCAATTAAGGCTCGAGGCGATTTGAGTCGGGGTTGCTGACATGATTCGGGTTGAAATCTTTGGGTGTTAACCAAAGAAGGAAGAAGTTAACCACTTTTGGATCACGTACATGACTCGAGGCACCAAGTCGAGCATGGTGACATGAGTCCTGTGAAAAAATTGGAGGCAGTTAAGGCTCGAGGCGATACGAGTCAGGGTTGCCGACACAATTTGGGTTGAAAACTTTGGGCGTTAACCCAAAAAAAGAGTTGACCGCCTTTGGATCACGCACATGACTCGGTGCACTTAGAATCATGTCGAGCACGGTGACATGAGTTGTACGAAAAAATTGGAGGCAGTTAAGGCTCGACGCGATTCGAGTCGGGGTTTGGGTAGTTGGGGCAATTCGTGTCAGGGTTGCCGACACGGCTCAAGTTGAAAAATTTGGGCATTAACCCTAAAAAGAAAAAAGTTGACCTCTTTTGGACCACGTACATGACTCGGGGCACTTAGAATCAAGTCAAGCACAGTGGCATGGGTTGTGCGAAAAATTTGAAGGTGATTCGAGTCGGGGTAGCCAACTCGATTTGAGTTCAAAACTTTGGGCGTTAACCAAAAAAATATGTTGCGTCGGTCAAGTGATCGAAGAAGGTGATCTAAGAGAGGGTCCAAGCATAGGCATTCGTTGGGGGATTCACGCTGATGGCATAAATTTATGCAATACCCAAGCAACACCGGACGGAGGTGCTAGACGAGGGCTCCCATTTTAGATCGAGTTTTGAAATCACCGAGTAGATGCGGTGAGGGCTGGCAACCGTTGCCAAACCTTTTTTCAAAATTGCACTAGCTGAGTGACAAGAAAACATGATCTAAAGGAGATTCGAGGAATAGCACATCAAGGGTGGGCTTCATGCCCCTCTAATTGATTCAACGTCGGCGTCCATCATTTCAAAATCTGACATATCCATTCGCCTTGACACTGGCATTGAATCAATGAGAGGGGCACGGGAGAGGCTCATGGAAACCACCTCTCCTATATAAGCTATTAGTGGGAGGCTCACTCTCCATTAGAAATTTGTGAACACACTAAAAACTGCCTTAAAAATCCAAATCCTTGAAAATTCTGACCAAACAGCCATTCACGACCCAATTTTTTATGAGGTCTGCAGAGGAGCAAAAGATTGTCATGGAGCCAATTTTTTGTGAGTTCATGGAGCCAAGGGACTAAAATGATCATCGAGCTCATCTGATCAACTGGATGAATTTCACCTTGAAGGGGGCCTAATCCAAAAGTTCCAAAGGTCATCTCCTGGAACTCTCGAGAACAAGGCCCATCTTACATGCAAGCTCTGCTACTGCACAAACATAGGTTGCAATTAAAGAGAAATTGCGAGGCCGTCACAATGGCCCAAGGCCAATGCTCCGACTAAGTCAATTTTCTCTTGCAATCACCATGCCACCATTCACAGAGAGATCTCCCCATTCACTTGTGACGTGACGCACAATCCAAGTGCTAGACACGAGCTCACCCTTGAAAGAAAGACCACTTTCCAAGACATCCCCCGATGACACATTGGAACAACAACCGCTGTCGAACCATTCCCAATGTTGTGTTGATCGAGTTGGCATAGAGGTGACCTTAGGGAGCTCCCGCATAGCAATCGGGATGTGCTTTCATGCCCATCTCTCACAAAAACCAATGTTAGCTGTGAACAAATTTGGAATCCAAGGGCTCGCATCCATCGATATCGTCGCCACTAGGTCTATATACAAAGGCCATGGAGAGGTTCCGATAAGAGAAGCTCCCCTGCTCGCTCGCATAAACATCCCAAATTCTAGACATAAGCTCACAAGCTCCCACCCTTAGAGCATCGCTCTCTAGATCACCGCAATGACACATTGGAATGACAACTGCTGCCAAACAACTCCCAAAATTGTGGCAATGGAGTGAGAAAGAAGAGCAACTTTCGGGAGCCGCACATAGCAAACGGGTTGCTGCTGCTTCATTCTGCTCTTATATAGATCCGACATCGTTGATTTCATTTGGAATCTGAGGTTGCATTCATCCTTGCTCACACAAGCAATGGCTCTTCTAATCAAATGGCCATGGGGAGCTTCCAATAACATAGGCTCCCTTGTCACTCATGATGCGCAGCCCAACTGCTAGACGATGGCTCGCCCTTTAGATCGCTGCCCAGGCAACCACCACAATGGCACCAGTGGAATGACAACTGCTGCTGAACCATTCTAAAAATTTTGTGCCAAAGAAGTTGTTGTGTAGAGAACAACTCTGGGGGGAGAGCCCTCGCATAGCAAAATTGGGATGGCTTCACGACCCTCCCAATAGAAACGATGCTGGTGCCAGTATTCCAAATCCGAATAACATGTCTTTCGTGAACACCGGCACTGATTCTATTGGTGGAGGGTCGCCGAGAGCTTTTGTTATCAAAGCTCCCATTGTAGCCGTGATAGGCACACAAAAAATTTCTAGAGCCCCAAACACCCCACCGCATGGCTAGACAAGGGCTCGCGATTAGATCAACTTCGAAATCGCTGAACAGACGCACTGTGGAATGGCAACCGCTGCCAAGCCTCTTCCGTAATTGCATCGGTTGAGTGATCGAAGAAGGTGATCTAAGAGAGAGTCCAAGGCTAGGGATTCATAGGGGGATTCGCACCGATAGCAAAAATTTATGCAATACTCGAGCAACACCAGATGGAGGTGCTAGACGAGGGCTCCCATTTTAGATCAGGTTTTAAAATCACCAGGTAGACGCGCTGAGGGCTAGCAACTGCTGCCAAACCTTTTTCTGAAATTGCGCCAGCTGAGTGACAACAAAACAAGATCTAAAGGAGAGTCCAGGAATAACACCTTGAGGGTGGGCCTCATGCCCCTCTAATTGATTCAACATCTGCATCCACCCTTTCAAAATATGACATATCCATCCGCCCTGACACCAGCGTTGAATCAATGAGGGGGGCACGAGAGAGGCTCGCGGCAACCACCTCTCCCATTGTTGTCACGATAGGCACGCAAAAAATTGCTAGAGCCCCAAGCACCCACGTCATGGCTAGACAAGGACTTGCCATTAGATCAACTTCCAAATTGTGGAACAGACGCGCTGTAGAATGGCACCTGCTACCAAGTCTCTTCCGTAATTGCGTCGGTCGAGTCATCGAAGAAGATGATCTAAGAGAGGGTCCAAGGGTAGGGCATTCATTGGGGGATTCGTGCCAATAGCAAAAATTTATGCAATACCCGAGCAACACCAGACGGAGGTGCTAGACGAGGGCTCCCATTTTAGATCAAGTCTTAAAATCACCAAGTAGATGTGGTGAGGGCTAGCAACCACTGCCAAACCTTTTTCCAAAATTGTGCTAGCTGAGTGACAAGAAAACATGATCTAAAGGAGAGTCCAAGAATAGCACCCTCAAGGGTGGGCTTCATGCCCCTCTAATTGATTCAACGTCGGCGTCCACCATTTCAAAATATGACATATCCATCCACCCTAACAGCGGCGTTGAATCAATGAGGGGGGCACGGGAGAGGCTCGCGGCAACCACCTCTCCCATTGTAGCTGTGATAGGAAAACAAAATTTTTTTTGCTAGAATGCCAAGCACCCACCTCATGGCTATAGAAAAGGGCTCGCCATTAGATCAACTTCAAAATCGCAGAACAGAAGCAGTGTAGAATGGCAACCGCTGCCAAGTCTCTTCCGTAATCGCGTCGGTCGAGTGATCAAAGAAGGTGATCTAAGAGAGGGTCCAAGCGTAGGCATTCATTGGGGGATTCGTGCCGATGGAAAAAATTTATGCAATACCTGAGCAACACCGGATGGAGGTGCTAGACGGGGGCTCCCATTTTAGATCAAGTCTTAAAATCACCAAGTAGACGTGGTGAGGGCTGGCAACCGCTGCCAAACCTTTTTTCGAAATTGCGCTAGCTGAGTGACAAGAAAACATGATCTAAAGGAGAGTCCAGGAATAGCACCCTCGAGGGTGGGCTTCATGCCCCTCTAATTGATTCAACATCGGCGTCCACCGTTTCAAAATACGACATATCCATCCGCCCTAACAGCGGCATTGAATCAATGAGGGGGGCACGAGAGAGGCTCGCGGCAACCACCTCTCCCATTGTAGCTGCGATAGGCATGCAAAATTTTTTTCTAGAGCGCCAAGCACCCACCTCATGGCTATACACAAGGGCTCGCCATTAGATCAACTTCAAAATCGCAGAACAGACGCGGTGTAGAATAGCAACCGCTGCCAAGTCTCTTCCGTAGTTGCGTCGGTCGAGTGATCGAAGAAGGTGATCTAAGAGAGGGTCCAAGCATAGGCATTCATTGGGGGATTCGCATCGATGGCATAAATTTATGCAATAACCAAGCAACACCGGACAGAGGTGCTAGATGAGGGCTCCCATTTTAGATCGAGTTTTAAAATCACCAAGTAGACGCAGTGAGGGCTGGCAACCGCTGCCAAACCTTTTTCTAAAATTGTGCCAGCTGAGTGACAAGAAAACATGATCTAAAGGAGAGTCGAGGAATAGCACATCAAGGGTGGGCTTCATGCCCCTCTAATTGATTCAACGTCGGCGTCCACTATTTCAAAAATCGACATATCCATCCGCCTTGACACCGGTGTTGAATCAATGAGAGGGGCATGGGAGAGGCTCGCGGAAACCACCTCTCCTATATAAGGTATTAGTGCGAGGCTCGCTCTATACTAGAAATTAGCGAACACACTGACAACTGCCTTAAAAATCCAAATCCTTTAAAATTCTGACCAAACAGCCATTCACGACCCAATTTTTTATGAGGTCGACAGAGGAGCTAAAGATTGTCATCGGTTAGGAGATGCGAGTTCATGGAGCCAAGGGACTGAAATGGTCATCGAGCTCATCCGATCAACTGGATGAATTTCACCTTGAAGGGGGCCCAATCCAAAAGCTCTGGAGGTCATCTCCTGGTACTCTCAAGAACAAGGCCCATCTTACATGCAAACTCTGCTACTGTGCAAACATATGTTGCAATTAAAGAGAAATTGTGAGGCCATCACAATGGCTCGAGGCCAATGCTCTGACTAAGTCAATTTTCTCTTGCAATCACCATGCCTCCATTCACAGAGAGATCTCCCCATTCACATGTGATGCAATGCACAATCCAAGTGCTAGACGCGAGCTCGCCCTTGAAAGAAAGACCACTTTCCAAGACATCCCCTGATGACACATTAGAACGACAACCATTGTCAAACCATTCCCAATGTTGTGCCGATTGAGTTGGCACAGAGGCAACCTTAGGGAGCTCCCACGTAGCAATCAAGATGTGCTTTCATACCCATCTCTCACAAAAACCAATGTTAGCTATGAACAAATTTAGAATCCAAGGCTCGTATCCATTGATATCGTCAGCATTGGGTCTATATATTCAAAGGCCATGGAGAGGTTCCGATAAGAGAAGCTCCCTTGCTCGCTCGCACAAACATCCCAAATGCTAGACACAAGCTCCCACCCTTAGCATTGCTCTCCAGATCACCGCAATGACACATTGGAATGACAACCACTGTCGAACAACTCCTGAATTTTTGCCGATGTAGTGAGAAAGAAGAGAAACTTTGGGGAGCCACGCATAGCACACGGGTTGTGCTGCTTCATTCCGCTCTTATATATAGATCCGATGTCATTGATTTCATTTGGAATCTGAGGCTGCATTTGTCCTTGCTCACACAAGCAATGGCTCTTCTCATCGAATGGCCACGGGGAGCTTCCGATTACAAAGGCTCCCTTGTCACTCGTGATGCGCAGCCCAACTGCTAGATGACGGTTCACCCTTCAGATCACTGCTCAGGCAACCACCACAACGGCACCATTGGGAATGACAACTGCTGCCGAACCATTCCAAAAATTTTTTGCCAAAGAAGTTGTTGCGAAGAGAACCAATCTGGGGAGAGAGCACTCGCATAGCAAAATCGGGATGGCTTCACGGCCCTTCCAATAGAAAGGATGCTGGTGCCAATATTCCAAATCCGAATAACGTGTCTTTCTCGAACACAAGCACCAATTCTATTGGGGACGGTCGCCGAGAGCTTTTGTTATCAAAGCCTCCCATTGTAGCCGTGATAGGCATGCAAAAAATATTTTCTAGAGCGCCAAGCACCCCACCTCATGGCTAGAGACAACGGCTCGCCATTAAGATCAACTTCAAAATCGCAGAACAGACGCGCTATAGAATGGCAACCACTACCAAGTCTCTTCCATAATTGCGTCGGTCGAGTGATAGAAGAAGGTGATCTAAGAGAGGGTCCAAGCGTAGGCATTTGTTGGGGGATTCGTGCCGATAGCAAAAATTCATGCAATACCCGAGCAACACCAGACGGAGGTGCTAGACGAGGGTCCCATTTTAGATCAAGTTTTAAAATCACCAAGTAGACGCGGTGAGGGCTTGCAACCGCTGCCAAACCTTTTTCTGAAATTACGTCGGCTGAGTGACAAGAAAACATGATCTAAAGGAGAGTCAAGGAATAGCACCTCAAGGGTGGGCTTCATGCCCCTCCAATTGATTCAACGTTGGCTTCAACCATTTCAAAATCTGACATTTCCATCCGCCTTGACACTGTCGTTGAATCAATGAGAGGGGCACGGGAGAGGCTCGTGGCAACAACCTCTCCTATATAAGCTATTAGTGTGAGGCTCGCTCTACATTAGAAATTAGCCAACACACCAACATCTGCCTTAATAATCCAAATCGTTGAAAATTCTAACCAAACAGCCATCCACGACCCAATTTTTTATGAGGTCATCTAAGGAGCAAAAGATTGTCATCGGTTAGGAGATGTGAATTCATGGAGCCAATGGACTGAAATGGTCATCGAGCTCATCCGATCAACTGGATGAATTTCACCTTGAAGGGGCCCAATCCAAAAGTTCTGGAGGTCATCTCCTGGAACTCTCAAGAACAAGGCCCATCTTACTTGCAAACTCTGCTACTGCGCAAACATAGGTTGCAATTAAAGAGAAATTTCAAGGCCATCACAGTGGCCCGAGGCCAATGCTTTGACTAAGTCAATTTTCTCGTGCAATCACCATGCCGTCGTTCATAGAGAGATCTCCCCATTCACTTGTGATGCGATGCACAATCCAAGTGCTAGACGCGAGCTCACCCTTGAAAGAAAGACCACTTTCCAAGACATCCCCGATGACACATTGGAACGACAACCACTGTCGAACCATTCCCAATGTTGTGCCGATCGAGGTGGCATAGAGGTGACCTTAGGGAGCTCCCACGTAGCAATCAGGATGTGCTTTTGTACCCATCTCTCACAAAAACCAATATGTTAGCTGTGAACAAATTTAGAATCCAAGGCTCATATCCATCGATATCGTTGGCACTGGGTCTATATATTCAAAGGCCACGGAGAGGTTCCGATAAGAGAAGCTCCCCTGCTCGCTTGCACAAACATCCCAAATGCTAGACACAAGCTCCCGCCCTTAGCATCCCTCTCTAGATCACTGCAATGACACATTGGAATGACAATCGCTGTCGAACAACTCCCAAATTTGTGCCAATGGAGTGAGAAAGAAGAGCAACTTTGGGGAGCCATGCATAGCACATAGGCTATGCTGCTTCATTCCGCTCTTATATACAGATCCGATGTCGTTGATTTCATTTTGAATCTGAGGCTGCATTCGTTCTTGCTCACACAAGCAATGGCTCTTCTCATCGAATGGCCACGGGGAGCTTTCGATTACAAAGGCTCCCTTGTCACTCGTGATGCGCAGCCCAACTGCTAGATGACGGCTCGCCCTTCAGATCGCTACCCAGGAAACCACCACAATGGCACCATTGGGAACAAAAACTGCTGCCAAACCATTGCAAAAATTTTGCGCCAAAGAAGTTGTTGCAAAGAGAACCACTCTGGGGAGAGAGCACTCACATAGCAAAATCGGCATGGCTTTACGGCCCTTCCAATAGAAACGATGCTGGTGCCAATATTCCAAATCCGAATAAAATGTCTTTCTCGAACACCAGCACTAATTCTATTGGGGAGGGTCGCCGAGAGCTTTTTTTATCAAAGCCTCCCATTGTAGCCGCGATAGGCACGCAAAAAATATTTGCTAGAGTGCCAAGCACCCCACTTCATGGCTAGAGACAACGGCTCGCCATTAAGATCAACTTCGAAATTGCAAAACAGACGCACTGTAGAATGGCAACTGCTGCCAAGTCTCTTCCGTAATTGCGTCGGTCGAGTGATTGAAGAAGGTGATCTAAGAGAGGGTCCAAGAGTAGGCATTCGTTGGGGGATTTGTGCCGATAGCAAAAATTCATTCAATACCCGAGCCAAACCTTTTTCCGAAATTGCACTGGCACCTCGAGGGTGGGCTTCATGCCCCTCCAATTGATTCAACGTCGGCATCCACCATTTCAAAATCCAACATTTCCATCCGCCTTGACACCAGCGTTGAATCAGTGAGAGGGGCACGGGAGAGGCTTGCGGCAACAACCTCTCCTATATAAGCTATTAGTGCGAGGCTCGCTTTGTATTAGAAATTAGTGAACACACCGACATCTGCCTTAATAATCCAAATCGTTGAAAATTCTGACCAAACAGCCATCCACGACCCAATTTTTTATGAGGTCATCTAAGGAGCAAAAGATTATCATCGGTTAGGAGATGTGAATTCATGGAGCCAATGGATTGAAATGGTCATCAAGCTCATCCGATCAACTAGATGAATTTCACCTTGAAGGGGCCCAATCCAAAAGTTCCAGAGGTCATCTCCTGGAACTCTCAAGAACAAAGCCCATCTTACTTGCAAACTCTGCTACTACGCAAACATAGGTTGCAATTAAAGAGAAATTGCAAGGCCATCACAGTGGCCCGAGGCCAATGCTCCGACTAAGTCAATTTTCTCTTGCAATCACCATGCCGCCATTCATAGAGAGATCTCCCCATTCACTTATGATGCAATGCATAATCCAAGTGCTAGATGCAAGCTTTCCCTTGGAAGGTCACTTTCCAAGACATCCCCCGATGACACATTGGTTTGACAACCACTGTCAAACCATTCCCAATGTTGTGCCGATCGAGTTGGCACAGAGGCGACCTTAGGGAGCTCCCGCATAGCAATCGAGATGTTCTTTCATACCCTTCTCTCACAAAAACCAATGCTAGCTGAACAAATTTAGAATCCAAGGCTCGTATCCATTGATATTGTTGGCACTGGGTCTATACTCAAAGGCCACGGAGAGGTTCCGATAAGAGAAGCTCCACTGCTCGCTCGCACAAACATCCCAAATGCTAGACACGAGCTCCCGCCCTTAGCATTGCTCTCCAGATCACCGCAATGACACATTGGAATGACAACCACTGTCAAAAAACCCCCGAATTTGTGTCGATGGAGTGAGAAAGACGAGCAACTTTGGGGAGCTGTGCATATCAAATGAGCTTTTGCTTCATTCCGCTCTTATATATAGATCCGATGTCATTGATTTCATTTGGAATCCGAGGCTGCATTCGTCCTTGCTCACACAAGCAATGGCTCTTCTCAACAAATGGTCACGGGGAGCTTCTGATTACAAAGGCAACCACCACAACGACGCCATTGGAATGACAACCACTTCCGAACCATTTCAAAATTTTTTTTGCCAAAGAAGTTGTTGCAAAGAGAACGACTCTGGGGAGAGAGCCCTCACATAGCAAAATCGGGATGGCTTCACGACCCTTCCAATAGAAACGATGCTGGTGCCAATATTCCAAATCCGAATAATGTGTCTTTCTTGAACACCAACACCGATTCTATTGGGTCAATATCGTCGACACTGGGTCTATATTCAAAGGCCACGGAGAGGTTTCGATAAGAGAAGCTTCACTGCTCGCTTGCACAAACATCCCCAAATGCTAGACGCAAGCTTCCACCCTTAGCATCACTCTCTAGATCACCGCAATGACACATTGGAATGACATCTGCTGTTAAAAAACTCCCGAATTTGTGCCGATGGAGTGAGAGAAACAAGAGCCAGATCGGGTCGACAAAAATGGCTAAGCCAGATCGGGTCGGCCAGCATGGCTCGGCCACCATTTTTCGCTGAGAGCTTTCAATATTAAAGCTCCCATGTAGCCGCGATAAGTACACCATGACAAATTGCTAGAGCACTGAGCACCCATAGCAAATTGCCATTATACCAAGCAACGCCGGAGTGCTAGACAAGGGCTCACGTTTAGATCAAGTTTTAAAATCACCAAAAAGACACGCCATGGATAGGCAACCGCTGCCTCACCTTTTCCAAAATTGAGTCATCAAAAAACATGATCTAAAGGAGAGCCGAGGAAAAGCACTAAGATCGCTTCATGCCCCTTTCATTGATTCAACATCAGCATACACCGTTTGAAAACCCAACAATCCGATCCGCCTAGACACCAATGTTGAATCAATGAAAGGGGCATGGGAGAGGCTCGCGGCAACAACCTCTCCTATATAAGCTATTAGTGCAAGGCTAGCTCTGCATTAGAAATCTGTGATAGCATGGACAACTCCCTTAAAAATCCAATTCAATGAAAAATGTGACCAAACAGCCATCCACGACACCGTTTTTGGAGCTCGCCTAGAACGGCTTGGCCAGCATGGCTCGCCCAGAACGGCTCGGCCAGCATGGTGACTTGGTGACTTGGTGAGAGTACTTGGAACTGTCAAGAACAAAGGCTAATCTTACATGCAAACTCTGCTGCTGCACAAATATAGGTCAATTTTCTCTTGCAATCGCCATGCCGCCATTCACAGAGAGATCTCCCCATTCACTTGTGACGATGCACAATCCAAGTGCTAGACGCGAGCTCGCCCTTGAAAGGCCGCATTACAAGACATCTCGATGAAACATTGGAACAACAACCGCTGTCGAACCATTCCCAATGTTTTGCCGATCGAGTTGGCACAGACGCTAGACGCAAGCTCCCGCCCTTAGCATCGCTCTCCAGATCAATGCAATGACACATTAGAATGACAACCGCTGTCGAAAAACTCCCGAATTTGTGCCGATGGAGTGAGAAAGAAGAGCCAGATCGGGTCAGCCAGCATGGCTCGGCCACCATTTTTTGCTGAGAGCTTTCGATATTAAAGCTCCCATGTAGCCGTGATAAGTACACCATGACAAATTGCTAGAGCACCAAGCACCCATAATAGCAAATTGCCATTATACCAAGCAATTTCAGAGTGCTAGTCAAGGGTTCACGTTTAGATCAGGTTTTAAAATCACCAAAAGAACATGCCATGGAAAACATGATCTAAAGGAGAGCCGAGGAAAAGCACCAAGATCACTTCATGCCCCTTTCATTGATTCAACATCACCATACACCGTTTGAAAACCCAACAATCCGATCCGCCTAGACACCAATGTTGAATCAATGAAAGGGGCATGGGAGAGGCTCGTGACAACAACCTCTCCTATATAAGCTATTAGTGCGAGGCTCGCTCTGCATTAGAAATCTGCGATAGCACGGACAACTCCCTTAAAAATCCAATTCAATGAAAAATGTGACCAAAGAGCCATCCACGACACTTTTTTTGGAGCTCGGCCAGATCGGGTCAACCAGCATGGCTCACCCAGATCGGCTCAGCCAGAACGGCTCACCTAGATCGGTTCGGCCAGAATGGCTTTCCCAGATCGGCTCAGCCAGCATGGCTCAGCCAGAACGGCTCACCCAAATCGGGTCGGCTAGCGTGGCTCGCCCAGATCGGCTCGGCCAGGCTGGCTCGCCCACCATTTTTCAAGCACACTACCTCCCCTATATAAGCTATTAGTGCAAGCCTTACTCTACATCAGAAATGTACATTCAGTGCACAAGTACCTTAAAACCCAATTCAATGAAAAATGTGACCAAACAGCCATCCACGACACCATTTTTGGAGCTCGCCCAGATCGGCTCGGCCAGCATGGCTCGCCCAGATCGGCTCGGCCAGCATGGCTCGGCCAGAACGGCTCGCCCAGATCGGCTCGGCCAGCATGGCTCGCCCAGATCGGCTCAGCCAGGCTGGCTCGCCCACCATTTTTCAAGCACACTACCTGCCCTATATAAGCTATTAGTGCAAGCCTTACTCTACATCAGAAATGTACATTCAGTGCATAAGTACCTTAAAACCCAATTCAATGAAAAATGTGACCAAACAGCCATCCACGACACCGTTTTTGGAGCTCGGCCAGATCGGCTCTGCCAGCATGGCTCGCACAGATCGGCTCGGCCAGCATGGCTCGGCCAAAATGGCTCGGCCAGATCGGGTCGGCCAACATGGCTCGCCCAGATTGGCTCAGCCAGCATGGCTCGGCCAGAACGGCTCAGCTAGATTGGGTCAGCCAGCATGGCTCGCCCAGATCGGCTCGGCCAGGCTGGCTCGCCCACCATTTTTCAAAAACACTACCTCCCCTATATAAGCCATTAGTGCAAGCCTTACTCTACATCAGAAATGTACATTCAGTGCACAAGTACCTTAAAACCCAATTCAATGAAAAATGCGACCGAATAGCCATCCACGACCCCATTTTTCATGAGGTTGTCAACGGAGAAAAAGATTGGCATTGGTTAGGCAATTTGATTGCATCAGTCAGGGGGCTGAATTGATCAATTTTTGGAGACCAACTAGAATGGCTCGACGACCATTTTATATCGGAAGCTACCCGATTTGAGAATTATGACTCAAGTGACTTGGTGAGAGTAGTTGTTCTGGTGACTTGATGAACGGACTTAAAGAGTCGGCTTGGTGGGGTGACTTGATGAAAGGACTTAAAGAGTCGACTTGGTGGGGTGACTTGATGAACGAATTTAAAGAGTTGACTTTGCAGGGTGACTCGATAAACAGACCTAAAGAGTTGACTTGGCGAGAGTACTCGGTGGGGTGACCTGATGAACAGACTTAGAGAGTCGACTTGGTGAGAGTACTTGGTGGGCCGACCTGGTTGGGTGACTTCATGAACTGACTTAAAGAGTCGACTTGGTGGGGTGACTTGATGAACGGACTTCAAGGGTCGACTTGGCAAGGTGACTTGATGAACGGTCCTAAAGAGTTGACTTGGTGAGAGTACTTGGTGTGGTGACTTGATGAACAGACTTAAAGAGTCAAATTGGTGAGAGTACTTGGTGGGGTGACTTGATGAACATAGTTAAAGAGTCGACTTGGTGAGAGTACTTGGTCGGGTGACTTGATGAACACACTTGAAGAATCGACTTGGTTAGAGTACTTGGTGGGGTGACTTGATGAACGAACTTAAAGATTCGACTTGGTGGGCCAACCTGGCAGGGTGACTTGATGAACAAACTTAGAGAGTCGACTTGGTGAGAGTACTTGGTGACTTGGTGGGCCGACTTGGTCGGGTGACTTGATGAACAAACTTAAAGAGTCGACTTGGTGAGAGTACTCGGTGGGCTAACTTGGTCACGTGACTTGATGAACTAACTTAAAGAGTCAACTTGATGTGCTGACTTGGCCGGGTGACTTGATGAACAAACTTAAAGAGTCGACTTGGTGGGTCGAACTAGCGGGGTGACTTGGTGGGCTAACCTGACAGGGTGACATGATGAACAAACCTAGAGAGTCGACTTTATGAGAGTACTTGGTGGGTCAAACTGGTAGGGTGACTTGATGAACGAACTTAAAGAGTCGACCTGGTGAGAGAACTTGGTTGGCTTAGCTAGCGGGGTGAATTGATGAACGAACCTAAAGAGTCAACTTTGTCAGAGTACTTGGTGGGCCGACCTGGCGGGGTGACTTGATGACCGAACTTAAAGGATCGACTTGGTGAGAGTACTTGGCAGGCCGACCTCACGGAGCGACTTGATGAACGAGTCAACTTGGTGAGAGTACTTGGTGGGGTGACCTAGCGGGGTGACTTGATGAACAAACTTAAAGAGTCGACCTTGCAGGCCGAGTTGGCAGAGTGACTTCATGAATGAACTTAAAGAGTCCACTTGGTGGGCCGACCTAGCGGGGTGACTTGATGAATGAACTTTAAGAGTCGACTTGGTGAGAGTAATTTGTGGGCTGACCTGGCTGGGTGACTTGATGAATGAACTTAAAAAGTCGACTTGGTGGGGTGACTTGATGAACACACTTGAAGGGTCGACTTGGTGGGGTGACTCTATGGACAGACCTAAAGAGTTGACTTGGTGAGAGTACTTGGCGGGGTGACTTGATGAACGGACTCAAAGATTCAACTTGCTGAGAGTACTTGGTGGCTCGACTTGATGAGCAGACTTATAGAGTACTTAGTGGGGTGACTTGATGAACGGACTCAAAGATTCGACTTGCTGAGAGTACTTGGTGGCTCGACTTGATGAGCAGACTTAAAGAGTCCACTTGGTGAGAGTATTTGGCAGGGTGAACTGATGAACGAACTTAAAGAATCGACTTGGTGGGAGTACTTGGTTGGCCGAACTGGTGGGGTGACTTGATGAACGGACAAAAAGAGTCAACTTGGTGGGAGTACTTGGTTGGCCGAACTGGTACTTGTTCTGGTGACTTGATGAACGGACTTAAAGAGTCGACTTGGTGGGGTCACTTGATGAAAGGACTTAAAGAGTTGACTTGGTGAGAGTACTTGGTGGGGTGACTTGATGAAAGAACTTAAAGGGTCGACTTGGCGGGGTGACTTGGTGAACAGACCCAAAGAGTTGACTCAGTGAGAGCACTTGGTGGGGTGACCTGATGAACGGACTCAAACAGTCGACTTGGTGAGAGTACTTGGTGTCTCGACTTGATGAGCAGACTCAAAGAGTCCACTTGGTGAGAGTACATGGCGGGGTGAACTGATGAACAGACTTAAAGAGTCGAATTGGTGGGAGTACCTGGTGGGGTGACTTGATGAAGGGACATAAAGAGTCGACTTGGTGAGAGTACTTGTTCTGGTGACTTGATGAACGGACTTAAACAGTCAACCTGGTGGGGTGACTTGATGAAAGGACTTAAAGAGTCACGTTGGTGAGAGTACTTGGTGGGGTGACTTGATAAATGCACTTGAAAAATCAACTTGGTTAGAGTACTTGGTGGGGTGACTTGATGAACGGACTCAAAGAGTCGAGTTGGTGAGAGTACTTGGTGGCTAAACTTGATGAGAAAAATTAAAGAGTCAACTTGGTGAGAGTACTTGGCGGGGTGAACTGATGAACGAACTTAAAGAGTCAACTTGCTAGGAGTACTTGGTGGGCTGACTTGGCCGGGTGACTTAATGAACGAACTTAAAGAGTCGACTTGGTGGGCCAACCTGGCAGGTTGACTTGATGAATGAACTTAGAGAGTCGACTTAGTGGGCGTACTTGGTGACTTGGTGGGCCGACCTAGTGGGGTGACTTGATGAATGAACCTAAAGAGTCAACTTGGTGAGAGTACTTGGTGGGCAGACATAGCGGGGTGATTTGATTAACGAACTTAAAGAGTCGACTTGGTGAGAGTACTTGGTGGGGTGACTTGATGAATGAACCTAAAGAGTCAATTTGGTGTGCCGACCTAGCAGGGTGACTTGATGAACAAACTTAAAGAGTCGACTTGGCGGACCGACCTGGTAGGGTGACTTGATGAACAAACTTAAAGAGTTGACTTGGTGAGAGTACTTGGTGGGCTGACCTGGCAAGGTGACTTGATGAACTAACTTAAAGAGTCAAATTGGTGAGAGTACTCAGTTGGCTGACTTGGTCACATGACTTGATGAACGAACTTAAAGAGTCGACTTGGTGGGCCGACTTGGCCGAGTGACTTGATGAACGAACTTAAAGAGTCGACTTGGTGGGCTGACCTAGCGGGGTGACTTGGTGAGAGTACTTGGTGGGCTGACCTGGCAAGGTGACTCGATGAACGAACTTAGAGAGTTGACTTTGCGAGAATACTTGGTGGGTCGAACTGGCAGGGTGACTTGATGAACAAACTTAAAGAGTCGACTTGGAGAGAGAACTTGGTGGGCCGAGCTAGTGGGGTGAATTGATGAACGAACCTAAAGAGTTGACTTTGTGAGAGTACTTGGTGGGCCGACCTGGGCGGGTGACTTGATGACCGAACTTAAAGGGTCGACTTGGTGAGAGTAATTGGCGGGCCGACCTGGCTGAGCGACTTGATGAACGAACTTAGAGAGTCAACATTGTGAGAGTACTTGGTGGGGTGACTTGATGAAAAAACCTAAAGAGTCGACCTGGTGAGAGTACTTGGCAGGCCGACCTGGTGAGAGTACTTGGTGGGCCGACCTAGCGGGGTGACTTGATGAGCAAAGTTGAAGAGTCGACTTGGTGAGAGTACTTGGTGGGCTGACCTGGCGGGGTGACTTGATGAACGAACTTAAAGAGTCGACCTTGTGGGCCGTCTTGGCAGAGTGACTTCATGAATGAACTTAAAGAGTCCACTTGGTGGGCTGACCTGGCGGGGTGACTTGATGAACGAACTTAAAGAGTCGACTTGGTGAGAGTAATTTGTGGGCTAACCTGGCGGGGTGACTTGATGAATTAACTTAAAGAGTCGACTTGGTGGGGTGACTTGATGAATGCACTTGAAGGGTCGACTTGGTGGCATGACTCTATGAACGGACCTAAAGAGTTAACTTGGTGAGAGCACTTGGTGGGGTGACTTGATGAACAGACTCAAAGAGTCGACTTGGTGAGAGTACTTGGTGGGGTGACTTGATGAGCGCACTTGAAGAATCGACTTGGTTACAGTACTTGGACTCAAAGAGTCGACTTGCTGAGAGTACTTGGTGGCTCGACTTGATGAGCAAACTTAAAGAGTCCACTTGGTGAGAGTACTTGGCGGGGTGAACTGATGAACAGACTTAAAGAATTGACTTGGTGGGAGTACTTGGCTGGCCGAAATGGTGGGGTGACTTGATGAACGAACATAAAGAGTCAACTTGGTGAGAGTACTTGTACTTGTTCTGGTGACTTGGTGAATGGACTTAAAGAGTCGACTTGCTGGGGTGACTTGATGAAAGGACTTAAAGAGTCGACTTGGTGAGAGTACTTGGTCGAGTGACTTGATGAACGCACTTGAAGAATCGACTTGGTTAGAGTACTTGGTGGGGCGACTTGATGAACAAACTTAAAGAGTCAACTTGGTGGGCCGACCTGGAGGGGTGACTTGCTGACCTGGCCGGGTTACTTGATGAATGAACTTAAAGAGTCCACTTGGTGGGCCGACTTGGCGGGGTGACTTGATGAATGAACCTAAAGAGTCGACTTGGTGAGAGTATTTGGTGGGTAGACATAGCGGGGTGATTTGATGAGCAAACTTAAAGAGTCGACTTGGTGAGAGTACTTGGTGGGGTGACTTGATGAACGAACCTAAAGAGTCGACTTGGTGGGCCGACCTGGTAGGGTGACTTGATGAACAAACCTAAAGAGTCGACTTGGTGGGCCATACTGGTAGGGTGACTTGATGAACGAACTTAAAGAGTCAACTTGGTAGGCCGACCTGGTAGGGTGACTTGATGAAAAAACTTAAAGAGTCGACTTGGTGAGAGTACTTGGTGGGCCGACCTAGCGGGGTGACTTGATGAACAAACCTAAAGAGTTGACTTGGTGAGAGGACTCGGTGGGCTGACCTAGTCACGTGACTTGATGAACAAACTTAAAGAGTCAACTTGGTGGGCCGACTTGGTCGGGTGACTTGATGAACAAACTTAAAGAGTCGACTTGGTGGGTCAAACTAGCGATGTGACTTGGTGAGGGTACTTGGTGGGCTGACCCGGCAGGGTGACTTGCTGAACGAACTTAGAGAGTCAACTTTGTGAGAGTACTTGGTGGGTCGAATTGGCGAGGTGACTTGATGATTGAACTTAAAGAGTTGACTTGGTGAGAGAACTTGGTGGGCTGAGCTGGCAGTTTGTCTTGATGAACAAACTTAAAGAGTCAACTTGTTGAGAGTACTTGGTGGGGTGACTTGATGAACAAACCTAAAGAGTCGACTTGGTGAGATTACTCGGTAGGCCGACTTGGCGGGGTGACTTGGTCATCAAACTTAAAATGTCGACTTGGTGAGAGTACTTGGTCAGCTTACCTAGCGGGGTGACTTGATGAACGAACTTAAAGAGTCGACTTGGTGGGCCGACTTGGCAGAGTGACTTCATGAATGAACTTAAAGAGTCCACTTGGTGGGCCAACCTGGCGGGGTGACTTGATGAACGAAATTAAAGAGTCGACTTGGTGGGGTGACTTGATGAACGCACTTGAAGGGTCGACTTTGTGGGGTGACTCTATGAACGGACCTAAAGAGTTGACTTGGTGAGAGCACTTGGTGGGGTGACTTGATGAACAGACTCAAAGAGTCAACTTGGTGAGAGTACTTGGTGGCTCGAATTTATGAGCGCACTTGAAGAATCGACTTGGTCAGAGTACTTGGTGGGGTGACTTGATGAACAGACTCAAAGAGTCGACTTGCTGAGAGTACTTGGTGGCTCGACTTGATGAGCAGACTTACAGAGTCCACTTGGTGAGAGTACTTGGCAGGGTGAACTGATGAACAGACTTAAAGAATTGACTTGGTGGGAGTACTTGGTTGGCCAAACTGGAGGGGTGACTTGATGAACGGATATAAAGAGTCAACTTGGTGAGAGTACTTGTACTAGTTCAGGTGACTTGATGAAATGACTTAAAGAGTTGACTTGGTGGGGTGACTTGATGAAAGGACTTAAAGAGTCGACTTGGTGGGGTGACTTGATGAAAGGACTTAAAGAGTCGACTTGGTGAGAGTACTTGGTGGGGCAAATTGATGAACGGACTTAAAGGGTCGACTTGGTTAGAGTACTTGTTCTGGTGACTTGATGAACGGACTTGAAGAGTCGACTTGTTGGGGTGACTTGATGAAAGGACTTAAAGAGTTGACTTGGTGAGAGTACTTGGTGGGGCGACTTGATGAACGGACTTAAAGGGTCGACTTGGTTAGAGTACTTGTTCTGGCAACTTGATGAATGGACTTGAAGAGTCGACTTGGTGGGGTGAATTGATGAAAGGACTTAAAGAGTCGACTTGGTGAGAGTCCTTGGTGGGGTGACTTGATGAACAGACTTAAAGGGTTGACTTGGAGGGGTGACTTGATGAACAGACCTAAAGAGTTGACTTGGTGAGAGTACTTGGCGGGGTGAACTGATGAACAGACTTAAAGAGTCGACCTGGTGGGCTGACCTGGTGGGGTGACTTGATGAATGGACTTATAGAGTCGACTTGGTGAGAGTACTTGTTCTAGTGACTTGATGAACGGACTTAAAGAGTCAGCTTGGTGGGGTGACTTGATGAAAGGGCTTAAAGAGTGGACTTGGTCGGGTGACTTGATGAACGAACTTAAAGGGTCGACTTTGTGGGGTGACTTGATTAACGGACCTAAAGAGTTGACTTGGTGAGAGTACTCGGTGGGGTGACCTAATGAACAAACTTAGAGAGTCGACTTGGTGGGCCAACCTGGTTGGGTGACTTCGTGAATGGTCTTAAAGAGTCGACTTGGTGAGAGTACTTGGTGGGCTGACTTGAGGAACGAACTTCACGGGTCGACTTGGCGAGGTGACTTGATGAATGATCCTAAAGAGTTGACTTGGTGAGAGTACTTGGTGTGGTGACTTGATGAACAGACTTAAAGAGTCGAATTGGTGAGAGTACTCTGTGGGGTGACTTGAGGAATGCACTTGAAGAGTCGACCTGGTGGGGTGACTTGATGAACATAGTTAAAGAGTCAACTTGGTGAGAGTACTTCGTTGGGTGACTTGATGAACGCACTTGAAGAATCGACTAGGTTAGAGTACTTGGTGGGGTGACTTGATGAACGAACTTAAAGATTCGACTTGGTGGGCCGACCTGGCAGGGTGACTTGATGAACGAACTTAGAGAGTTGACTTGGTGAGAGTACTTGGTGACTTGGTGGGCCGACCTGGCCGGGTGACTTGATGAACAAACTTAAAGAGTCAACATGGTGAGAGTACTTGGTGGGGTGACCTAATGAAAAAACCTAAAGAGTCGACCTGGTGAGAGTACTTGGTGGGCCGACCTGGCGGGGTGACTTGGTGAGCAAACTTAAAGAGTCGACTTGGTGAGAGTAGTTGGTGGGCTGACTTGGCGGGGTGACTTGATGAAAAAACTTAAAGAGTCCACTTGGTGGGCTGACCTGGCGGGGTGACTTGATGAACGAACTTAAAGAGTCTACTTGGTGAGAGTAATTTGTGGGCTGACCTGGCGGGGTGACTTGATGAATGAACTTAAAGAGTCAACTTGGTGGGGTGACTTGATGAACACACTTGAAGGGTCAACTTGGTGGGGTGAATCTATGAACGGACCTAAAGAGTTGACTTGGTGAGAGTACTTGGTGGGGTGACTTGATGAAAGGACTCAAAGAGTCTACTTGGTGAGAGTACTTGGTGGCTCGACTTGATGAGCAGACTTAAAGAGTGAACTTGGTGAGAGTACTCTGCAGGGTGAACTGATGAGCAGACTTAAAGAGTCGACTTGATGGACTGACCTGGTGGGGTGACTTTATGGACAAACTTAAAGAGTCAACTTGGTTAGAGTACTTGTTCTAGTGACTTGATGAACGGACTTTAAGAGTCGACTTGGTGGGGTGACTTGATGAAAGGACGTAAAGAGTCGACTTGGTGAGAGTACTTGGTGGGGCGACTTGATGAACGAACTTAAAGGGTCGACTTGGCGGGGTGACTTGATGAACGGACCTAAAGAGTTGACTTGGTGAGAGTACTTGGTGAGGTGAACTGATGACCAAACATAAACATGGGAGTACTTGGTGGGTTGACCTGGTGGGGTGACTTGATGAACAAACTTATAGAGTCGACTTGGTGAGAGTATTTGTTCTGGTGACTTGATGAACGGACTTAAAGAGTTGACTTGGTGGGCCGACTTGGCCGGGTGACTTGATGAACGAACTTAAAGAGTCGACTTGGTGGGTTGAAATAGCGGGGTGACTTGGTGGGCTGACCTGGCAGGGTGAGTTGATGAACGAACCTAGAGAGTCGACTTTGTGAGAGTACTTGGTGGGTCGAATTGGCGGGGTGACTTGATGAATGAACTTAAAGAGTCGACTTGGTGAGAGAACTTGGTGGGCCGAGCTAGCGGGGTGAATTGATGAACGAACCTAAAGAGTCGACTTTGTGAGAGTACTTGGTGGGCCGACCTGGCAGGGTGACTTGATGACTGAACTTAAAGGGTCGACTTGGTGAGAGTACTTGGCGGGCCGACCTGGCGGAGCGACTTGATGAACGAGTCGACTTGGTTAGAGTACTTGGTGGGGTGACTTGATTAACAAACCTAAAGAGTCGACTTGGTGAGAGTACTTTGTGGGCCGACCTGGCGGGGTGACTTGATGGGCAAACTTAAAGAGTCAACTTGGTGAGAGTACTTGGTTGGGTGACCTAGTGGGGTGACTTGATGAAAAAATTTAAAGAGTCGACCTTGTGGGCTAACTTGGCAAAGTGACTTCATGAACGAACTTAAAGAGTCCACTTGGTGGACCGACTTGGCGGGGTGACTTGATGAACGAAATTAAAGAGTCAACTTGGTGAGAGTAATTTGTGGGCTAAGCTGGCGGGGTGACTTGATGAATGAACTTAAAGAGTCGACTTGGTGAGGTGACTTGATTAACACACTTGAAGGGTTGACTTGGTGGGGTGACTCTATGAACGGACCTAAAGAGTTGACTTGGTGAGAGTACTTGGTGGGGTAACTTGATGAAAGGACTTAAAGAGTCGACTTGGTGAGAGTACTTGGTGGGGCGACATGATGAACGCACTTGAAGAATCGACTTGGTTAGAGTACTTGGTGGGGCGACTTGATGAACGGACTCAAAGAGTCGACTTGGTGAGAGTACTTGGCTGGCTGAACTAATGAACAGACTTAAAGAGTTGACTTGGTGGGCTGACCTAGTGGGGTGACTTTATGGACGGACTTAAAGAGTCGACTTGGTTAGAGTACTTGTTCTGGTGACTTGATGAACGAATTTGAAGAGTCGACTTGGTGGGGTGACTTGATGAAAGGACTTAAAGAGTCGACTTGGTGAGAGTAGTTGGTGGGGCGACTTGATGAATGCACTTGAAGAATCGACTTGGTTAGAGTACTTGGTGGGGTGACTTGATGAACGGACTCAAAGAGTCGACTTGGTGAGAGTACTTGGCGGGGTGAACTAATGAACAGACTTAGTGAGTCGACTTGGTGGGCCGACCTGGTTGGGTGACTTTATGGATGGACTTAAAGAGTTGACTTGGTTAGAGTACTTGTTCTGGTGACTTGATGAATGAACTTCAAGAGTCGACTTGGTGGGGAGACTTGATGAAAGGACTTAAAGAGTCAACTTGGTGAGAGTACTTGGTGGGGCGACTTGATGAACGGACTTAAAGGGTCGACTTGGCGGGGTGACTTGATGAACGAACCTAAGGAGTTGACTTGGTGAGAGTACTTGGCAGGGTGAACTGATGAACGGACTTAAAGAGTTGACTTGGTGGGCCGACCCGGTGGGGTGACTTGATGAACGGACTTATACAGTCAACTTGGTGAGAGTAGTTGTTCTGGTGACTTGATGAACGGACTTGAAGAGTCGGCTTGGTGGGGTGACTTGATGAAAGGACTTAAAGAGTCGACTTGGTGGGGTGACTTGATGAACGAACTTAAAGGGTCAACTTTGTAGGGTGACTCGATGAACGGACCTAAAGAGTTGACTTGGCGAGAGTACTCGGTGGGGTGACCTAATGAACAGACTTAGAGAGTCGACTTGGTGAGAGTACTTGGTGGGCCGACCTGGTTGGGTGACTTTGTGAACTGACTTAAAGAGTCGACTTGGTGGGGTGACTTGATGAACGGACTTCAAGGGTTGACTTGGCAAGGTGACTTGATGAACGGTCCTAAAGAGTTGACTTGGTGAGAGTACTTGGTGTGGTGACTTGATGAACAGACTTAAAGAGTCAAATTGGTGAGAGTACTTGGTGGGGTGCCTTGATGAACATAGTTAAAGAGTCGACTTGGTGAGAGTACTTGGTCGGGTGACTTGATGAATGCACTTGAAGAATCGACTTGGTTAGAGTACTTGGTGGGGTGACTTGATGAACGAACTTAAAGATTCGACTTGGTGGGCCGACCTGGTGAGGTGACTTGATGAACGAACTTAGAGAGTCAACTTGGTGAGAGTACTTGGTGGGCCGACCTGGCTGGGTGACTTGATGAACAAACTTAAAGAGTCGACTTGGTGAGAGTACTCGGTGGGCTGACCTGGTCACGTGCCTTGATGAAAAAACTTAAAGAGTCAACTTGGTGGGCCGACTTGGCTGGGTGACTTGATGAACGAACTTAAAGAGTCAACTTGGTGGGTCGAACTAGCGGGGTGACTTATTGGGCTGACTTGGCAGGGTGACTTGATGAATGAACCTAGTGAGTCAACTTTGTGAGAGTACTTGGTGGGTCAAACTGGCAGGCTGACTTGATGAATGAACTTAAAGAGTTGACATGGTGAGAGAACTTGGTGGGCCGAGCTAGTGGGGTGAATTGATGAACGAACCTAAAGAGTCAACTTTGTGAGAGTACTTGGTGGGCCGACCTGGCGGGGTGACTTGATGACCGAACTTAAAGGGTCGACTTGGTGAGAGTACTTGGTGGGCCGACCTGGCGGAGGGACTTGATGAACGAGTCGACTTGGTGAGAGTACTTGGTGGGGTGACTTGATGAAAAAACCTAAAGAGTCGACCTGGTGAGAGTACTTGGTGGGCCGACCTGGCGGGGTGACTTGATGGGCAAACTTAAAGATTCGACTTGGTGAGAGTACTTGGTGGGTTGACCTGGCGGGGTGACTTGATGAACGAACTTAAAGAGTTGACCTTGTGGGCTGACTTGGCAGAGTGACTTCATGAACGAACTTAAAGAGTCCACTTGGTGGGTCGACCTGGCGGGGTGACTTGATGAACGAACTTAAAGAGTCGACTTGGTGAGAGTAATTTGTGGGCTGACCTGGCGGGGTGACTTGATGAATTAACTTAAAGAGTCGACTTGGTGGGGTGACTTGATGAATGCACTTGAAGGGTTGACTTGGTGGCATGACTCTATGAACGGACCTAAAGAGTTAACTTGGTGAGAGCACTTGGTGGGGTGACTTGATGAACAGACTCAAAGAGTCGACTTGGTGAGAGTACTTGGTGGGGTGACTTGATGAGCGCACTTGAAGAATCGACTTGGTTACAGTACTTGGACTCAAAGAGTCGACTTGCTGAGAGTACTTGGTGGCTCGACTTGATGAGCAAACTTAAAGAGTCCACTTGGTGAGAGTACTTGGCGGGGTGAACTGATGAACGGACTTAAAGAATTGACTTGGTGGGAGTACTTGGCTGGCCGAAATGGTGGGGTGACTTGATGAACGGACATAAAGAGTCGACTTGGTGAGAGTACTTGTACTTGTTCTGGTGACTTGATGAATGGACTTAAAGAGTCGACTTGCTGGGGTGACTTGATGAAAGGACTTAAAGAGTCGACTTGGTGAGAGTACTTGGTCGGGTGACTTGATGAACGCACTTGAAGAATCGACTTGGTTAGAGTACTTGGTGGGGCGACTTGATGAACAAACTTAAAGAGTCAACTTGGTGGGCCGACCTGGAGGGGTGACTTGCTGACCTGGCCGGGTTACATGATGAATGAACTTAAAGAGTCCACTTGGTGGGCCGACTTGGCGGGGTGACTTGATGAATGAACCTAAAGAGTCGACTTGGTGAGAGTATTTGGTGGGTAGACATAGCGGGGTGATTTGATGAGCAAACTTAAAGAGTTGACTTGGTGAGAGTACTTGGTGGGGTGACTTGATGAACGAACCTAAAGAGTCGACTTGGTGGGCCGACCTGGTAGGGTGACTTGATGAACAAACCTAAAGAGTCGACTTGGTGGGCCATACTGGCAGGGTGACTTGATGAACGAACTTAAAGAGTCAACTTGGTAGGCCGACCTGGTAGGGTGACTTGATGAAAAAACTTAAAGAGTCGACTTGGTGAGAGTACTTGGTGGGCCGACCTAGCGGGGTGACTTGATGAACAAACCTAAAGAGTCGACTTGGTGAGAGGACTCGATGGGCTGACCTAGTCACGTGACTTGATGAACGAACTTAAAGAGTCAACTTGGTGGGCCGACTTGGTCGGGTGACTTGATGAACAAACTTAAAGAGTCGACTTGGTGGGTCAAACTAGCGATGTGACTTGGTGAGGGTACTTGGTGGGCTGACCCGGCAGGGTGACTTGCTGAACGAACTTAGAGAGTCAACTTTGTGAGAGTACTTGGTGGGTCGAATTGGCGAGGTGACTTGATGATTGAACTTAAAGAGTTGACTTGGTGAGAGAACTTGGTGGGCCGAGCTGGCAGTTTGACTTGATGAATGAACTTAAAGAGTCAACTTGGTGAGAGTACTTGGTGGGGTGACTTGATGAACAAACCTAAAGAGTCGACTTGGTGAGATTACTCGGTAGGCCGACTTGGCGGGGTGACTTGGTCATCAAACTTAAAATGTCGACTTGGTGAGAGTACTTGGTCAGCTTACCTAGCGGGGTGACTTGATGAACGAACTTAAAGAGTCGACTTGGTGGGCCGACTTGGCAGAGTGACTTCATGAATGAACTTAAAGAGTCCACTTGGTGGGCCAACCTGGCGGGGTGACTTGATGAACGAAATTAAAGAGTCGACTTGGTGGGGTGACTTGATGAACGCACTTGAAGGGTCAACTTTGAGGGGTGACTCTATGAACGGACCTAAAGAGTTGACTTGGTGAGAGCACTTGGTGGGGTGACTTGATGAACAGACTCAAAGAGTCAACTTGGTGAGAGTACTTGGTGGCTCGAATTTATGAGCGCACTTGAAGAATCGACTTGGTCAGAGTACTTGGTGGGGTGACTTGATGAACAGACTCAAAGAGTCGACTTGCTGAGAGTACTTGGTGGCTCGACTTGATGAGCAGACTTACAGAGTCCACTTGGTGAGAGTACTTGGCAGGGTGAACTGATGAACAGACTTAAAGAATTGACTTGGTGGGAGTACTTGGTTGGCCAAACTGGAGGGGTGACTTGATGAACGGACATAAAGAGTCGACTTGGTGAGAGTACTTGTACTAGTTCAGGTGACTTGATGAAATGACTTAAAGAGTTGACTTGGTGGGGTGACTTGATGAAAGGACTTAAAGAGTCGACTTGGTGGGGTGACTTGATGAAAGGACTTAAAGAGTCAACTTGGTGAGAGTACTTGGTGGGGCAACTTGATGAACGGACTTAAAGGGTCAACTTGGTTAGAGTACTTGTTCTGGTGACTTGATGAACGGACTTGAAGAGTCGACTTGTTGGGGTGACTTGATGAAAGGACTTAAAGAGTTGACTTGGTGAGAGTACTTGGTGGGGCGACTTGATGAACAGACTTAAAGGCTCGACTTGGTTAGAGTACTTGTTCTGGCGACTTGATGAATGGACTTGAAGAGTCGACTTGGTGGGGTGAATTGATGAAAGGACTTAAAGAGTCGACTTGGTGAGAGTCCTTGGTGGGGCGACTTGGTGAACAGACTTAAAGGGTTGACTTGGAGGGGTGACTTGATGAACAGACCTAAAGAGTTGACTTGGTGAGAGTACTTGGCGGGGTGAACTGATGAACAGACTTAAAGAGTCGACCTGGTGGGCTGACCTGGAGGGGTGATTTGATGAATGGACTTATAGAGTCGACTTGGTGAGAGTACTTGTTCTAGTGACTTGATGAACGGACTTGAAGAGTCAGCTTGGTGGGGTGACTTGATGAAAGGGCTTAAAGAGTGGACTTGGTGGGGTGACTTGATGAACGAACTTAAAGGGTCAACTTTGTGGGGTGACTTGATTAACGGACCTAAAGAGGTTACTTGGTGAGAGTACTCGGTGGGGTGACCTAATGAACAAACTTAGAGAGTCGACTTGGTGGGCCAACCTGGTTGGGTGACTTCATGAATGGTCTTAAAGAGTCGACTTGGTGAGAGTACTTGGTGGGCTGACTTGAGGAAGGAACTTCAAGGGTCGACTTGGCGAGGTGACTTGATGAATGATCCTAAAGAGTTGACTTGGTGAGAGTACTTGGTGTGGTGACTTGATGAACAGACTTAAAGAGTCGAATTGGTGAGAGTACTCTTTGGGGTGACTTGAGGAACGCACTTGAAGAGTCGACTTGGTGGGGTGACTTTATGAACGGACCTAAAGAGTTGACCTGGTGAGAGTACTTGGTGGGGTGACTTGATGAACATAGTTAAAGAGTCAACTTGGTGAGAGTACTTCGTTGGGTGACTTGATGAACGCACTTGAAGAATCGACTAGGTTAGAGTACTTGGTGGGGTGACTTGATGAACGAACTTAAAGATTCGACTTGGTGGGCCGACCTGGCAGGGTGACTTGATGAACGAACTTAGAGAGTTGACTTGGTGAGAGTACTTGGTGACTTGGTGGGCCGACCTGGCCGGGTGACTTGATGAACAAACTTAAAGAGTCAACATGGTGAGAGTACTTGGTGGGGTGACCTGATGAACAAACCTAAAGAGTCGACCTGGTGAGAGTACTTGGTGGGCCGACCTGGCGGGGTGACTTGGTGAGCAAACTTAAAGAGTCGACTTGGTGAGAGTAGTTGGTGGGCTGACTTAGCGGGGTGACTTGATGAAAAAACTTAAAGAGTCCACTTGGTGGGCTGACCTGGCGGGGTGACTTGATGAACGAACTTAAAGAGTCGACTTGGTGAGAGTAATTTGTGGGCTGACCTGGCGGGGTGACTTGATGAATGAACTTAAAGAGTCAACTTGGTGGGGTGACTTGATGAACACACTTGAAGGGTCAACTTGGTGGGGTGAATCTATGAACGGACCTAAAGAGTTGACTTGGTGAGAGTACTTGGTGGGGTGACTTGATGAAAGGACTCAAAGAGTCTACTTGGTGAGAGTACTTGGTGGCTCGACTTGATGAGCAGACTTAAAGAGTGAACATGGTGAGAGTACTTGGCAGGGTGAACTGATGAGCAGACTTAAAGAGTCGACTTGGTGGACTGACCTGGTGGGGTGACTTTATGGACAAACTTAAAGAGTCAACTTGGTTAGAGTACT
Organism: Cupressus sempervirens; assembly: GCA_028749045.1. NCBI lineage: Eukaryota > Viridiplantae > Streptophyta > Pinopsida > Cupressales > Cupressaceae > Cupressus > Cupressus sempervirens. Next base: position 554,333,150 of record CM053784.1, read on the forward strand.
TGTTCTAGTGACTTGATGAACGGACTTTAAGAGTCGACTTGGTGGGGTGACTTGATGAAAGGACGTAAAGAGTCGACTTGGTGAGAGTACTTGGTGGGGCGACTTGATGAACGAACTTAAAGGGTCGACTTGGCGGGGTGACTTGATGAACAGACCTAAAGAGTTGACTTGGTGAGAGTACTTGGCGAGGTGAACTGATGACCGAACATAAACGTGGGAGTACTTGGTGGGTCGACCTGGTGGGGTGACTTGATGAACAAACTTATAGAGTCGACTTGGTGAGAGTATTTTTTCTGGTGACTTGATGAACGGACTTAAAGAGTCGGCTTGGTGGGGTGACTTGATGAAAGGACTTAAAGAGTCGACTTGGTGGGGTGACTTGATGAACGAACTTAAAGGGTCGACTTTGCGGGGTGACTCGATGAACGGACCTAAAGAGTTGACTTGGCGAGAGTACTCGGTGGGGTGACCTGATGAACAGACTTAGAGAGTCGACTTGGTAAGAGTACTTGGTGGGCCGACCTAGTTGGGTGACTTTGTGAACTGACTTAAAGAGTCGACTTGGTGGGGTGACTTGATGAACGGACTTCAAGGGTTGACTTGGCAAGGTGACTTGATGAACGGTCCTAAAGAGTTGACTTGGTGAGAGTACTTGGTGTGGTGACTTGATGAACAGACTTAAAGAGTTGAATTGGTGAGAGTACTTGGTGGGGTGACTTGATGAACATAGTTAAAGAGTCAACTTGGGGAGAGTACTTGGTCAGGTGACTTAATGAATGCACTTGAAGAATCAACTTGGTTAGAGTACTTGGTGGGGTGACTTGATGAACAAACTTAAAGATTCGACTTGGTGGGCCGACTTGGCGGGGTGACTTGATGAACGAACTTAGAGAGTCGACTTGGTGAGCGTACTTGGTGGGCCGACCTGGCTGGGTGACTTGATGAAAAAAATTAAAGAGTCAACTTGGTGAGAGTACTCGGTGGGCTGACCTGGTCACGTGACTTGATGAACGAACTTAAAGAGTTGACTTGGTGGGCCGACTTGGCCGGGTGACTTGATGAACGAACTTAAAGAGTCGACTTGGTGGGTTGAAATAGCGGGGTGACTTGGTGGGCTGACCTGGCAGGGTGACTTGATGAACGAACCTAGAGAGTCGACTTTGTGAGAGTACTTGGTGGGTCGAATTGGCGGGGTGACTTGATGAATGAACTTAAAGAGTCGACCTGGTGAGAGAACTTGGCGGGCCGAGCTGGCGGGGTGAATTGATGAACGAACCTAAAGAGTCGACTTTGTGAGAGTACTTGGTGGGCCGACCTGGCAGGGTGACTTGATGACTGAACTTAAAGGGTCGACTTGGTGAGAGTACTTGGCGGGCCGACCTGGCGGAGCAACTTGATGAACGAGTCGACTTGGTGAGAGTACTTGGTGGGGTGACTTGATGAACAAACCTAAAGAGTCGACCTGGTGAGAGTACTTTGTGGGCCGACCTGGTGGGGTGACTTGATGGGCAAACTTAAAGAGTCAACTTGGTGAGAGTACTTGGTTGGGTGACCTAGTGGGGTGACTTGATGAAAAAATTTAAAGAGTCGACTTGGTGGGAGTAATTTGTGGGCTAACCTGGCGGGGTGACTTGATGAATGAACTTAAAGAGTCGACTTGGTGGGGTGACTTGATGAACACACTTGAAGGGTTGACTTGGTGGGGTGACTCTATGAACGGACCTAAAGAGTTGACTTGGTGAGAGTACTTGGTGGGGTAACTTGATGAAAGGACTTAAAGAGTCGACTTGGTGAGAGTACTTGGTGGGGCGACTTGATGAACGCACTTGAAGAATCGACTTGGTTAGAGTACTTGGTGGGGCGACTTGATGAACGGACTCAAAGAGTCGACTTGGTGAGAGTACTTGGCTGGCTGAACTGATGAACAGACTTAAAGAGTTGACTTGGTGGGCTGACCTAGTGGGGTGACTTTATGGACGGACTTAAAGAGTCGACTTGGTTAGAGTACTTGTTCTGGTGACTTGATGAACAAACTTGAAGAGTCAACTTGGTGGGGTGACTTGATGAAAGGACTTAAAGAGTCGACTTGGTGAGAGTAGTTGGTGGGGCGACTTGATGAATGCACTTGAAGAATCGACTTGGTTAGAGTACTTGGTGGGGTGACTTGATGAACGGACTCAAAGAGTCGACTTGGTGAGAGTACTTGGTGGGGTGAACTGATGAACAGACTTAAAGAGTCGACTTGGTGGGCCGACCTGGTGGGGTGACTTTATGGATGGACTTAAAGAGTTGACTTGGTTAGAGTACTTGTTCTCGTGACTTGATGAATGAACTTCAAGAGTCGACTTGGTGGGGTGACTTGATGAAAGGACTTAAAGAGTCAACTTGGTGAGAGTACTTGGTGGGGGGACTTGATGAACGGACTTAAAGGGTCGACTTGGCGGGGTGACTTGATGAACGAACCTAAGGAGTTGACTTGGTGAGAGTACTTGGCAGGGTGAACTGATGAACAGACTTAAAGAGTTGACTTGGTGGGCCGACCCGGTGGGGTCACTTGATGAACGGACTTATAGAGTCAACTTGGTGAGAGTAGTTGTTCTGGTGACTTGATGAACGGACTTGAAGAGTCGGCTTGGTGGGGTGACTTGATGAAAGGACTTAAAGAGTCGACTTGGTGGGGTGACTTGATGAACGAACTTAAAGGGTCAACTTTGTAGGGTGACTCGATGAACATAGTTAAAGAGTCGACTTGGTGAGAGTACTTGGTGGGGTGCCTTGATGAACATAGTTAAAGAGTCGACTTGGTGAGAGTACTTGGTCGGGTGACTTGATGAATGCACTTGAAGAATCGACTTGGTTAGAGTACTTGGTGGGGTGACTTGATGAACGAACTTAAAGATTCAACTTGGTGGGCCGACCTGGTGAGGTGACTTGATGAACGAACTTAGAGAGTCAACTTGGTGAGAGTACTTGGTGGGCCGACCTGGCCGGGTGACTTGATGAACAAACTTAAAGAGTCGACTTGGTGAGAGTACTCGGTGGGCTGACCTGGTCACGTGACTTGATGAAAAAACTTAAAGAGTCAACTTGGTGGGCCGACTTGGCCGGGTGACTTGATGAACGAACTTAAAGAGTCAACTTGGTGGGTCGAACTAGCGGGGTGACTTATTGGGCTGACTTGGCAGGGTGACTTGATGAATGAACCTAGTGAGTCAACTTTGTGAGAGTACTTGGTGGGTCAAACTGGTGGGCTGACTTGATGAATGAACTTAAAGAGTTGACATGGTGAGAGAACTTGGTGGGCCGAGCTAGTGGGGTGAATTGATGAACGAACCTAAAGAGTCGACTTTGTGAGAGTACTTGGTGGGCCGACCTGGCGGGGTGACTTGATGACCGAACTTAAAGGGTCGACTTGGTGAGAGTACTTGGTGGGTCGACCTGGCGGAGGGACTTGATGAACGAGTTGACTTGGTGAGAGTACTTGGTGGGGTGACTTGATGAAAAAACCTAAAGAGTCGACCTGGTGAGAGTACTTGGTGGGCCGACCTGGCGGGGTGACTTGATGGGCAAACTTAAAGATTCGACTTGGTGAGAGTACTTGGTGGGTTGACCTGGCGGGGTGACTTGATGAACGAACTTAAAGAGTTGACCTTGTGGGCCGACTTGGCAGAGTGACTTCATGAACGAACTTAAAGAGTCCACTTGGTGGGTCGACCTGGCGGGGTGACTTGATGAACGAACTTAAAGAGTCGACTTGGTGAGAGTAATTTGTGGGCTGACTTGGCGGGGTGACTTGATGAATGAACTTAAAGAGTCGACTTGGTGGGGTGAGTTGATGAACACACTTGAAGGGTCGACTTGGTGGGGTGACTCTATGAACGGACCTAAAGAGTTGACTTGGTGAGAGTACTTGGTGGGGTGACTTGATGAAAGGACTTAAAGAGTCGACTTGGTGAGAGTACTTGGCGGGGCGACTTGATGAACGCACTTGAAGAATCGACTTGGTTAGAGTACTTGGTGGGGCGACTTGATGAACGGACTCAAAGAGTCGACTTGGTGAGAGTACTTGGCGGGGTGAACTGATGAACAGACTTAAAGAGTCGACTTGGTGGGCTAACCTGGTGGGGTGAATTTATGGACGGACTTAAAGAGTCGACTTGGTTAGAGTACTTGTTCTAGTGACTTGATGAACGGACTTGAAGAGTCAACTTGGTGGGATGACTTGATGAAAGGACTTAAAGAGTCGACTTGGTGAGAGTACTTGGTGGGGCGACTTAATGAATGGACTTAAAGGGTCAACTTGGCGGGGTGACTTGATGAACGGACCTAAGGAGTTGACTTGGTGAGAGTACTTGAAGGCCTAAACTGATGAACAAACTTAAAGAGTCAACTTGGTGGGCCGACCCGGTGGGGTGACTTGATGAACAGACTTATAGAGTCGACTTGGTGAGAGTAGTTGTTTTGGTGACTTGATGAACAGACTTGAAGAGTCGGCTTGGAGGGGTGACTTGATGAAAGTACTTAAAGAGTCAACTTGGTGGGGTGACTTGATGAACAAAATTAAAGGGTTGACTTTGCAGGGTGACTCGATGAAGGGACCTAAAGAGTTGACTTGGCGAGAGTACTCGGTGGGGTGACCTGATGAACATAGTTAAAGAGTCGACTTGGTGAGAGTACTTGGTCGGGTGACTTGATGAACGCACTTGAAGAATCGACTTGGATAGAGTACTTGGTGGGGTGACTTGATGAATGAACTTAAAGATTCAACTTGGTGGGCCGACCTGGCGGGGTGACTTGATGAACGAACTTAGAGAGTCAACTTGGTGAGAGTAATTGGTGGGCCGACTTGGCCGGGTGACTTGATGAACAAACCTAAAGAGTCGACTTGGTGAGAGTACTCGGTGGGCTGACCCGGTCATGATACTTGATGAACAAACTTAAAGAGTCAACTTGGTGGGTCAAACTAGCAGGTTGACTTGGTGAGTGTACTTGGTGGGCTGATGTGGCAGGGTGACTTGATGAACAAACTTAGAGAGTCGACTTTGTGAGAGTACTTGGTGGGTCGAACTGGTGGGATGACTTGATGAACGAACTTAAAGAGTTGACTTGGTGAGAGAACTTGGTGGGCCGAGCTGGTGGGGTGAATTGATGAATGAACCTAAAGAGTCAAGTTTGTGAGAGTACTTGGTGGGCCGACCAGGCTGGGTGACTTGATGACCGAACTTAAAGGGTCGACTTGGTGAGAGCACTTGGTGGGCCGACCTAGCGGAGCGACTTGATGAACAAACTTAGAGAGTCGACTTGGTGAGAGTACTTGGTGGGGTGACTTGATGAACAAACCTTAAGAGTCGACCTGGTGAGAGTACTTGGTGGGCCGACCTGGCGGGGTGACTTGATGGGCAAACTTAAAGAGTCGACTTGGTGAGAGTACTTGGTGGGGTGACCTAGCAGGGTGACTTGATGAACAAACTTAAAGAGTCAACCTTGTGGTCCGACTTGGCAAAGTGACTTCATGAATGAACTTAAAGAGTCCACTTGGTGGGCTGACCTGGTGGGGTGACTTGGTGAACGAACTTAAAGAGTTGACTTTGTGAGAGTAATTTGTGGGTTGACCTGGCAGGGTGACTTGATGAATGAACTTAAAGATTCAACTTGGTGGGGTGACTTGATGAATGCACTTGAAGGGTCGAATTGGTAAGGTGACTCTATGAACGGACCTAAAGAGTTGACTTGGTGAGAGTACTTGGTGGGGTGACTTGATGAAAGGACTTAAAGAGTCGACTTGGTGAGAGTACTTGGTGGGGCGACTTGATGAACACACTTGAATAATCGACTTGGTTAGAGTACTTGGTGGGGTGACTTGATGAACAGACTCAAAGAGTCGACTTGGTGAGAGTACTTGGCGGGATGAACTGATGAACAGACTTAAAGAGTTGACTTGGTGGGCCGACCTGGTGGGGTGACTTTATGGACGGACTTAAAGAGTCGACTTGGTTAGAGTACTTGTTCTAGTGACTTGATGAATGGACTTGAAGAGTCGACATGGTGGGGTGACTTGATGAAAGGACTTAAAGAGTCGACTTGGTGAGAGTACTTGGTGGGGCAACTTGATGAACGGAATTAAAGGGTCAACTTGGCGGGGTGACTTGATGAACAGACCTAAGGAGTTGACTTGGTGAGAGTAGTTGTTCTGGTGACTTGATGAACGGACTTGAGGAGTCGGCTTGGTGGGGTGACTTGATGAAAGGACTTAAAGAGTCGACTTGGTGGGCCAAGCTGGCGGGGTGAATTGATGAACGAACCTAAAGAGTTGACTTTGTGAGAGTACTTGGTGGGCCGACCTGGCGAGGTGACTTGATGACCAAACTTAAAGGGTCGACTTGGGGAGAGTACTTGGCGGGCCGACTTGGAGGAGCGACTTGATGAACGAGTCGACTTGGTGAGAGTACTTGGTGGGGTGACTTGATGAACAAACATAAAGAGTCGACCTGGTGAGAGTACTTGGTGGGCTGACCTGGCGGGGTGACTTGATGGGCAAACTTAAAGATTTGACTTGGTGAGAGTACTTGGTGGGGTGACCTGGCGGGGTGACTTGATGAACGAACTTAAAGAGTCGACCTTGTGGGCTGACTTGGCAGAGTGACTTCATGAATGAACTTAAAGAGTCGACTTGGTGAGATTAATTTGTGGGCTGACCTGGTGGGCTGACTTGAGGAATGAACTTAAAGAGTCGACTTGGTTGGGTGACTTGATGAACGCACTTGACGGGTCGACTTGGTGGGGTGACTCTGTGAACGGACCTAAAGAGTTAACTTGGTGAGAGTACTTGGTGGGGTGACTTGAAGAAAGGACTTAAAGAGTTGATTTGGTGAGAGTACTTTGTGGGCCGACTTGATGAATGCACTTGAAGAATCAACTTGGTTAGAGTACTTGGTGGGGCGACTTGATGAACGGACTCAAAGAGTCGACTTGGTGAGAGTACTTGGTGGCTCGACTTGATGAGCAGACTTAAAGAGTTAACTTGGTGAGAGTGGGTCTAACGGGGCAAGGTTGTGAGTGGGCCGAATAGGGTGAGTTGGTGGGGCAGCTTGGCGAGTGGAATTAGAGAGCCAACATGGTGAGGCGACTCAACGAGTTGGTTCATTGAGATGACATGGTGAGCTGACTTGGCGAGTCGACCTGGCGAGCAAACTTAAAGAGTCGACTTGGCAACGTACTCAAGTCGACTTGGTGAGGCGACCTGGCGAGCGGGCTCAAAGAGTCAACATGGTAAGGCAACTCATTGAGTCAACATGGTGAGGCGACTCATGGTGAGGAGCTATCCTTGAGGTGACTTGGTGGGCCTACTTGATTAGTCGACTTAGTGAGCCGACCTGATGTGCTGACACAGTGAGTAGACTTAAAGAGGTGACAACTTGGTGGGGTAACTCGGCAAGCCAACTTATCGAGGCGAGATGGTGAGTCGACTTGGTGAGCTGACTTGGTGAGCGTACTTAAAGAGTCAACTTCATGAGGTGACTCAGCGAGTTAGCTTGCTGATGTGACTTGGGTGGGCTGACCTGGCGAGCGTACTTAAAGAGGCGACTTGGGCGGGCTGACCTGGTGAGCGAACTTAAAGAGTTGACTTGGCAACGTGCTTGAAGAACTAACTTGGTGAGCTGACATGGTGAGTGGACTTAGAGAAGCAACTCGGTGGGGCCACTTGGCGAGCACACTTGCTGGGGCAAGGTGGTAAAATGACTAGGTGATTCGACTTGGTGAGCAAACTTAAGGGGTCAACTTGGTGAGGCAACCTAAATAGTCAACTCGGTGAGCTGACTTGGGGAGCCAAAATGGTGAGCGGTCTTAAAGAAGAGGTGACCTGGTGAGGCGAGACGGTCAGTCATCTTGGTGAGCCAGCTTGACAAGCTGTGAGCGGACTTAAAGAGTCAATTCTTGATTTGGCAAAGACCACATGGTCAGATGACTTGGTGAGCTGACTTGGCTAGCAAAATTTGCAAGCAAACTTATAGAATCGACTTGCTGTCCCCAGACAGGATCGCACGCCTAGGTCGACCCAAATTGGGTCACCCGACTCCGTCGCCCCAGCCTTGGGCGACCCGACTGGGTCGCCAGAGTGGGTCGACAAGGGGAAAAAAAAAAAAAAATCATGGGAGGCCCTGTACAGCGAAAAGCGCTAAATTTTGGGCATTACGAAAAAAAAAAAAAAAAACAAGTTACACGCTTTTGGATCACGCACAAGTTTCAGTTCACGTATTGCCGAGCCGACTCAAGGTGTTACGCCTAGCTAGCCAGATTCGAGGTAGGGTAGCCGAAACAATTTGATTTGAGAATTTTCTTTATAAAAAGAGATCATGATAGGCCCCATAAGGCAAAAAAGAATGAAATTTTGGGAGTTCACAAAAAAAATGTTACCCGATTTTGGATCGCGCACAGGGCTCGTGTCATGTAGCATCGAGGTGCCCTGGGTGACATGATTCGAGCAAAAAGTCGACGGTGCCATGAGTCGTGCAAAAATATTGGAGGCCATTAAGGCTCGAGGCACTTCGAGTCGAGGTTGCCGAGGTGGGTCGGATTGAAAACTTTGTGCATTAACCAAAAAGAAAATGTTAACCGCTTTTGGATCACGTACATGGCTCGGGGCACTTAGAATCAAGTCGAGCATGGTGACATGAGTCGTACGAAAAATTTGGAGATGACTCGAGTTGGGGCATCTGACTCTATCCGAGTTCAAAACTTTGGGACTTGACAAAAAAAAGAAAAAGGAAAAGGCTACCCAGTTTTGGATCACGTAAGTGACTCGGGCAACTCAGAATCAAGGTGAGTGCGATTACATGAGTCAAGCGAAAAAAAAAATGGAGGTGGTTAAGGCTCGAGGCAATTCGAGTTGGGGTAGCTGAGTCGATTCGAAAACTTTGGCCGTTACCCAAAAAAAGAGTTGACCGCCTTTGGATCATGCACATGACTCGGCGCACTTAGAATCATGTCGAGCACGGTGACATGAGTTGTGCAAAAAAATTGGAGGTAGTTAAGGCTCGACACGATTCGAGTCAGGGTTTGAGTAGTTGGGGCGATTCGTGTCGGGGTTGCCGACACGGCTCGAATTGAAAACTTTGGGCATTAACCCCAAAAAGAAAAAAGTTGACCTCTTTTGGACCATGTACATGACTCGGGGCACTTAGAATCAAGTCGAGCACGGTGGCATGGGTTGTGCGAAAAATTCGGAGGCGATTTGAGTCGGGGTAGCCAACTCGATTTGAGT
>CM053784.1:554347411-554449911 GCA_028749045.1 Cupressus sempervirens
CGAAAACCACCTCTCCCATTGTAGCCATGATAGGCACACAAAAAATCTTGCTAGAGCGCCAAAGCACCCACCCTCATGGCTATAGACAAGGGCTCGCCATTAGATCAACTTCAAAATCACAGAACAGACGTGGTGTAGAATGGCAACCGCTGCCAAGTCTCTTCCGTAATTGCGTCGGTCGAGTGATCAAAGAAGGTGATCTAAGAGAGGGTCCACACATAGGCATTCATTGGGGGATTCACGCAGATCGCATAAATTTATGAAACACCCGAGCAAAACCAGATGGAGGTGCTAGACGAGGGCTCCCATTTTAGATCAAGTTTTAAAATCACCAAGTAGACGCGGTGAGGGCTGGCAACCACTGCCAAACCTTTTTCTAAAATTGTGCCAGCAGAGTGACAAGAAAACATGATCTAAAGGAGAGTCCAGGTATAGCACCCACGAGGGTGGGCTTCATGCCCCTCTAATTGATTCAACGTCGGCGTCCACCATTTCAAAATCTGACATATCCATCCGCCCTGACAGCGGCGTTGAATCAATGAGGGGGGCACGGGAGAGGCTCACAGAAACCACCTCTCCCATTGTAGCCACGATAGGCACACAAAATTTTTTTCTAGAGCACCAAGCACCCACCTCATGGCTATAGACAAGGGCTTATCATTAGATCAACTTCGAAATCGTAGAACAGACGTGGTGTAGAATGGCAACCGCTGCCAAGTCTCTTCTGTAATTGCGTCAGCCGAGTGATCGAAGAAGGTGATCTAAGAGAGGGTCCAAGCATAGGCATTCATTGGGGGATTCGCACCGATGGCATAAATTTATGCAATACTCGAGCAACACCGGACGGAGGTGCTAGACGAGGGCTCCTGTTTTAGATCAAGTTTTAAAATCACCAAATAGACGCGATGAGGACTGGCAACCACTGCCAAACCTTTTTTGAAATTGCGCCAATTAAGTGACAAGAAAACATGATCTAAAGAAGAGTTTAGGTATAGCACCCACGAGGGTGGGCTTCATGCCCCTCTAATTGATTCAACGTCGGTGTCCACCATTTAAAAATCTGACATATTCATCCGCCCTGACAGCGGCATTGAATCAATGAGGGGGAAATGGGAGAGGCTCGCGGAAACCACCTCTCCCATTGTAGCCACAATAGGGTACACAAAAAATTTTGCTACAGCGCCAAGCACCCACCTCATGGCTAGAGACAAGGGCTCGCCATTAGATCAACTTCGAAATCGTAGAACAGACGCGGTGTAGAATGGCAACCGCTGCCAAGTCTCTTCCGTAATTGCGTTGGTCGAGTGATCGAAGAAGGTGATCTAAGAGAGGGTCCAAGCGTTAGGCATTCGTTGGGGGATTTGTGTCGATGGCATAAATTTATGCAATACCCGAGCAACACCGGATGAAGGTGCTAGACGAGGGCTCCCATTTTAGATCGAGCTTTAAAATCACCAAGTAGATGCGGTGAGGGCTGGCAACTGTTGCCAAACCTTTTTTTGAAATTGCGCCAGCTAAGTGACAAGAAAACATGATCTAAAGGAGATTCCAAGAATAGCACCCTCGAGGGTGGGCTTCATGCCCCTCTAATTGATTCAACGTTAGCATCCACCATTTCAAAATCTGACATATCCATCCGCCCTGACAGCGGCGTTGAATCAATGAGGGGGGCACAGGAGAGGCTCGCGGCAACCACCTCTCCCATTGTAGCCACAATAGGCATGCAAAAAATTTTGCTAGAGCACCAAACACCCACCTCATGGCTATAGAAAAGGGCTCACCATTAGATCAACTTCGAAATCGTAGAACAGACGCGGTGTAGAATGGCAACCACTGCCAAGTCTCTTTCGTAATTGCGTCAATCGAGTGATCAAAGAAGGTGATCTAAGAGAGGGTCCAAGCGTAGGCATTCATTGGGGGATTCACGCCAATGGCATAAATTTATGCAATACCCGAGCAACACCAGACGGAGGTGCTAGACGAGGGCTCCCGTTTTAGATCAAGTTTTAAAATCACCAAATAGACGCGGTGAGGATTGGCAACCACTGCCAAATCTTTTTTTGAAATTGCACCAGCTGAGTGACAAGAAAACATGATCTAAAGGAGAGTCCAGGTATAGCACCCTCAAGGGTGGGCTTCATGCCCCTCTAATTGATTCAATGTCGGCATCCACCGTTTCAAAATCTGACATATCCATCCGCGCTGACAGCGGCGTTGAATCAGTGAGGGGGGCATAGGAGAGGCTTGCGGCAACCACCTCTCCCATTGTAGCCGCAATAGGCATGCAAAAAATTTTTCTAGAGCACCAAACACCCACCTCATGGCTATAGACAAGGGCAAACCATTAGATCAACTTCGAAATCGTAGAACAGACGCGGTGTAGAATGGCAACCGCTGCCAAGTCTCTTCCGTAATTGCGTCGATCGAGTGATCGAAGAAGGTGATCTAAGAGAGGGTCCAAGCATAGGCATTCATTGGGCGATTCACACCGATGGCATAAATTTATGCAATACTCGAGCAACACCGGACGGAGGTGCTAGACAAGGGCTCCCATTTTAGATCAAGTTTTAAAATCACCAAATAGACACGGTGAGGACTGGCAACCACTGCCAAACCTTTTTTTGAAATTGCGCCAGCTGAGTGAAAAGAAAACATGATATAAAGGAGAGTCTAGGTATAGCACCCACGAGGGTGGGCTTCATGCCCCTCTAATTGATTCAATGTCGGCGTCCACCATTACAAAAATCTGACATATGCATCCACCCTGACAGCGGCATTGAAATAATGAGGGGGGCACGGGAGAGGCTCACGGCAACCACCTCTCCCATTGTAGCCATGATAGGGCACGCAAAAAATTTTGCTACAGCACCAAGCACCCACCTCATGGCTAGAGACAAGGGCTCGCCATTAGATCAACTTCGAAATCGCAGAACAGACGCGGTGTAGAATGGCAACCGCTGCCAAGTCTCTTCCGTAGTTGCGTCGGTCGAGTGATCGAAGAAGGTGATCTAAGAGAGGGTCCAAGCGTAGGAATTCATTGGGGGATTCACGCCGATGGCATAAATTTATGCAATACCCAAGCAACACCGGACGGAGGTGCTAGATGAGGGCTCCCATTTTAGATCGAGTTTTAAAATCACCGAGTAGACGTGGTGAGGGCTGGCAACTGCTACCAAACCTTTTTTTGAAATTGCACCAGCGGAGTGACAAGAAAACATGATCTAAAGGAGAGTTGAGGAATAGCACATCGAGGGTGGGCTTCATGCCCCTCTAATTGATTCAACGTCGGCGTCCATTGTTTCAAAATCTGACATATCCATCTGCCTTGACACTGGCGTTGAATCAATGAGAGGGGCATGGGAGAGGCTCGCGCCAACCACCTCTCCTATATAAGCTATTAGTTCGAGGCTTGCTCTCCATTAGAAATTCGCGAACACACCGACAAATGCCTTAAAAATCCAAATCCTTGTAAATTCTGACCAAACAGCCATTCACGACCCAATTTTTTATGAGGTCGATAGAGGAGCAAAAGATTGTCATGGAGCCAATTTTTTGTGAGTTCATGGAGCCAAGGGACTGAAATGGTCATCGAGCTCATCTGATCAACTAGATGAATTTCACCTTGAAGGGGGCCCAATCCAAAAGTTCTGGAGGTCATCTCCTGGAACTCTCGAGAACAAGGCCCATCTTACATGCAAACTCTGCTACTGCGCAAACATAGGTTGCAATTAAAGAGAAATTGCGAGGCCATCACAATGGCCTGAGGCCAATGCTCTGACTAAGTCAATTTTCTCTTGCAATCACCATGCTGTCATTCATAGAGAGATCTCCCCATTCACTTGTGACGCGACACACAATCCAAGTGCTAGACGCGAGCTTGCCCTTGAAAGAAAGACCACTTTCCAAGACATCCCTCGATGACACATTGGAATGACAACCGCTGTCGAACCATTCCCAATGTTGTGTCGATCGAGTTGGCACAGAGGCAACCTTAGGGAGCTCCTACGTAGCAATCGGGATGTGCTTTCGTGCCCATCTCTCACAAAAACCAATGTTAGCTATGAACAAATTTGGAATCCAAGGGCTCACATCCATCGATATCGTCGCCACTGGGTCTATATACAAAGGCCATGGAGAGGTTCCGATAAGAGAAGGTCCCCTACTCGCTCGCACAAACATCCCAAATTCTAGACACAAGCTCCTGCCCTTAGAGCATTGCTCTCCTAATCACCGCAATGACACATTGGAATGACAACCGCTGCCAAACAACTTCCAAAATTGTGGCAATGGAGTGAGAAAGAAGAGCAACTTTGGGGAGCCACACATAGCAAACGGGCTGCTGCTACTTCATTCCCCTCTTATATAGATTCGACGTCATTGATTTTGTTTGGAATCCAAGGATGCATTTGTCCTTGCTCACACAAGCAATGGCTCTTCTAATAGAATGGCCACGGGGAGCTTCCAATAACATAGGCTCCCTTGTCACTCATGATGCGCAGCCCAACTGCTAGACGACGGCTCGCCCTTCAGATCGCTGCCCAAGAAACAACCACAACAGCACCATTGGAATGACAACTGCTACTGAACCATTCTGAAAATTTTGTGCCAAAGAAGTTGTTGCATAGAGAATGACTCTGGGGAGAGAGCCCACGCATAGCAAAATCGAGATGGCTTCACGACCCTCCCAATAGAAACGATGCTGGTGCCAGTATTCCAAATCTGAATAACATGTCTTTCGCGAACACCAGCACTAATTCTAATTGGGGAGGGTCGTCGAGAGCTTTTGTTATCAAAGCTCCCATTGTAGCCATGATAGGCACACAAAAAATTGCTAGAGCCCCAAGCACCCCACCGCATGGCTAGACAAGGGCTCGCGATTAGGTCACCTTCGAAATTGCTGAACAGACGTGCTGTGGAATGGCAACCACTGCCAAGCCTCTTCCATAATTGTGTCGGTTGAGTGATCGAAGAAGGTGATCTAAGAGAGAGTCCAAGGCTAGGGATTCACTGGGGGATTCACGCCGATAGCAAAAATTTATGCAATACCCGAGCAACACCGGACGGAGGTGCTAGATGAGGGCTCCTGTTTTAGATCAGGTTTTAAAATCACCAGGTAGACGCGCTGAGGGCTAGCAACTGCTGCCAAACCTTTTTCTGAAATTGCGCTAGCTGAGTGACAACAAAACAAGATCTAAAGGAGAGTCCAGGAATATTACCCTCGAGGGTGGGCTTCATACCCCTCTAATTGATTCAACGTCGGCGTCCACCGTTTCAAAATTTGACACATCCATCTGCCCTGACAGTGGCGTTGAATCAATGAGGGGGGCATGGGAGAGGCTCACGGAAACCACCTCTCCCATTGTAGCCGCGATAGGCATGCAAAATTTTTTTTGCTAGAGCACCAAGCACCCACCTCATGGCTATAGACAACGGCTCGTCATTAGATCAACTTCGCAATCGCAGAACAGACGCGGTGTAGAATGGCAACTACTGCCAAGTCTCTTTCGTAATTGCGTCAGACTAGTGATTGAAGAATGTGATCTAAGAGAGGGTCCAAGCATACACATTTGTTGGGGGATTCGCGCCGATGGAAAAAATTTATGCAATACCCGAGAAATACCGGACAGAGGTGCTAGACGAGGGCTCCCGTTTTAGATCAAGTCTTAAAATCACAAAGTAGACGCGGTGAGGGCTGGCAACTGCTGCCAAACCTTTTTCCAAAATTGCGCCAGCTGAGTGACAAGAAAACATGATCTAAAGGAGAGTCCAGGAATAGCACCCTCGAGGGTGGGCTTCATGCCCCTCTAATTGATTCAATGTCGGCATCCACCGTTTCAAAATCCAACATATCCATCCGCCCTGACAGCGGCATTGAATCAATGAGGGGGGCACGGGAGAGGCTCATGGCAACCACCTCTCCCATTGTAGCCGAAATAGGCATGCAAAAATTTTTGCTAGAGCGCCAAGCACCCACCTCATGGCTATACACAAGGGCTCGCCATTAGATCAACTTCAAAATCACAGAACAAACACGGTGTAGAATGGAAACCGCTGCCAAGTCTCTTTCGTAGTTGCGTCGGTCGAGTGATCGAAGAAGGTGATCTAAGAGAGGATCCAAGCATAGGAATTCATTGGGGGGTTCGCGTCGATGGCATAAATTATGCAATACCAAAGAAACACCGGATGGAGGTGCTAGACGAGGGCTCCGATTTTAGATCGAGTTTTAAAATCACCAAGTAGACGCGGTGAGGGCTGGCAACCGCTGCCAAACCTTTTTCCAAAATTACACCAGCTGAGTGACAAGAAAACATGATCTAAAGGAGAGTCAAGGAATAGCACATCAAGGGTGGGCTTCATGCCCCTCTAATTAATTCAACGTCAGCATCCACCATTTCAAAAATTGACATATCCATCTGCCTTGACACCGGCGTTGAATCAATGAGAGGGGCACATGAGAGGCTCGCGGCAACCACCTCTCCTATATAAGCTATTTGTGTGAGGCTTGCTCTACACTAGAAATTAGCGAACACACCGAAAACTACCTTAAAAATCCAAATCCTTTAAAATTCTGACCAAACAGCCATTCACGACACAATTTTTTATGAGGTCGGCAGAGGAGCAAAAGATTGTCATCGGTTAGGAGATGCGAGTTCATGGAGCCAAGGGACTGAAATGGTCATCGAGCTCATCCGATCAACTAGATGAATTTCACCTTGAAGGGGGCCCAATCAAAAAGTTCCGAAGGTCATCTCCTGGAACTCTCGAGAACAAGGCCCATCTTACATGCAAACTCTTCTACTGCGTAAACATAGGTTGCAATTAAAGAGAAATTGCGAGGCCGTCACAATGGCCCGAGGCCAATGCTCCGACTAAGTCAATTTTCTCTTGTAATCACCATGCTGCCATTCATAGAGAGATCTCCCCATTCACTTGTGATGTGACGCACAATCCAAGTGCTAGATGCGAGCTCACCGTTGAAAGAAAGACCACTTTCCAAGACATCCCCCAATGACACATTGGAATGACAACCGCTGTCGTACCATTCCCAATGTTGTGCCGATCAAGTTGGCACAGAGGCGACCTTAGGGAGCTCCCGTGTAGCAATCAGGATGTGCTTTCATACCCATCTCTCACAAAAACCAATGTTATCTCTGAAAAAATTTAGAATCCAAGGCTCGTATCCATCGATATCGTCGGCACTGGGTCTATATATTCAAAGGCCATGGAGAGGTTCTGATAAGAGAGGCTCCCCTGCTCGCCCGCACAAACATCCCAAATGCTAGACACAAGCTCCTGCCCTTAGCATCGCTCTCTAGATCGCCGCAATGACACATTGGAACAACAACCACTGTCGAACAACTCCCGAATTTGTGCCGATGGAGTGAGAAAGAAGAACAACTTTGGGGAGCCGTGCATAGCACACGGGCTATGCTGCTTCATTTCGCTCTTATATACAGATCCGATATCATTGATTTCATTTGGAATCTGAGGTTGCATTCGTCCTTGCTCACACAAGCAATGGCTCTTCTCATCGAATGGCCATGGGGAGCTTCTGATTACAAAGGCTCCCTTGTCACTCATGATGCACAGCCCAACTGCTAGACGATGGCTCGCCCTTCAGATCGCTGCCCAGGAAACCACCACAATGGCACCATTGGGAATGACAACCGCTGCCGAACCATTCCAAAAATTTTGTGCCAAAGAAGTTGTTGCAAAGAGAACCACTCTAGGGAGAGAGCACTCGCATAGCAAAATCAGGATGGCTTCATGGCCCTTCCAATAGAAACGATGCTGGTGCCAATATTCCAAATCCGAATAACGTGTCTTTCTTGAACACCAGCACCGATTCTATTGGGGAGTGTCACCGAGAGCTTTTGTTATCAAAGCCTCCCATTGTAGCCACAATAGGCACACAAAAAATATTTGCTAGAGTGCCAAGAACCCCACCTCATGGCTAGAGACAAGGGTTCGCCATTAAGATCAACTTTGAAATTGTAGAATAGGCGCACTGTAGAATTGCAACCGTTGCCAAGTCTCTTAAATAATTGCGTCAGTCGAGTGATCAAAGAAGGTGATCTAAGAGAGGGTCCAAGTGTAGGCATTCGTTGGGGGATTTGCACCGATAGAAAAAATTCATGCAATACCCGAGCAACACCGGACGGAGGTGCTAGACGAGGCCTCCCGTTTTAGATCAAGTTTTAAAATCACCAAGTAGATGCGGTGAGGGCTGGTAACTGCTGCCAAACCTTTTTCCGAAATTGCGCTGGCTGAGTGACAAGAAAATATGATCTAAAGGAGAGTCGACGAATAGCACCTCGAGGGTGGGCTTCATGCCCCTCCAATTGATTCAACGTCAACATCCACCGTTTCAAAATCTGACATTTAAATCCGCCTTGACACCAGCGTTGAATCAATGAGAGGGGCACGGGAGAGGCTCGCGGCAACAACCTCTCCTATATAAGCTATTAGTGCGAGGCTCGCTCTGCATTAGAAATTAGCGAACACACCGACATCCACCTTAATAATCCAAATCATTGAAAATTCTAACCAAACAGCCATCCACGACAGAATTTTTTATGAGGTCGTCTAAGGAGCAAAAGATTGTCATTGGTTAGGAGATGTGAATTCATGGAGCCAACGGACTAAAATGGTCATCGAGCTCATCCGATCAACTAGATGAATTTCACATTGAAGGGGCCCAATCCAAAAGTTCCAAAGGTCATCTCCTAGAACTCTCAAGAACAAGGCCCATCTTACTTGCAAACTCTGCTACTGCGCAAACATAGTTTGCAATTAAAGAGAAATTGCAAGGCCATCATAGTGGCCCAAGGCCAATGCTCTGACTAAGTCAATTTTCTCTTGCAATCACCATGCCGCCGTTCATAGAGAGATCTCCACATTCACTTGTGATGCGATGCATAATCCAAGTGTTAGACACAAGCTCGCCCTTGAAAGGCAACTTTCCAAGACATCCCCCGATGACACATTGGAATGACAACCACTGTCGAACCATTCCCAATGTTGTGCCGATTGAATTGGCACAGAGGCAACCTTAGGGAGCTCCCACATAGCAATCGGGATGTGCTTTCATACCCATCTCTCACAAAAACCAATATGTTAGCTGTGAACAAATTTAGAATCCAAGCCTCGTATCCATCGATATCATCGGCATTGGGTCTATATATTCAAAGGCCACAGAGAGGTTTCGATAAGAGAAGCTCCCCTGCTCGCTCGCACAAACATCCCAAATGCTAGACACAAGCTCCTGCCCTTAGCATCACTCTCCAGATCCCCGCAATGACACATTGGAATGACAACCGCTATCGAACAACTCCCAAATTTGTGCCAATGGAGTGAGAAAGAAGAGCAACTTTGGGGAGCTGCGCATAGCACATAGGCTGTGCTGCTTCATTCTGCTCTTATATACAGATCTGATGTCATTGATTTCATTTGGAATTCGAGGCTGCATTTGTCCTTGCTCACACAAGCAATGGCTCTTCTCATTGAATGGCCACGGGGAGCTTCCGATTACAAAGGCTCCCTTGTCACTCGTGATGCACAGCCCAACTGCTAGATGATGGCTTGCCCTTCAGATCGCTGCCCAGGAAACCACCATAACGGCACCATTGGGAACGACAACTGCTGCCGAACCATTCCAAAAATTTTGCACCAAAGAAGTTGTTGCGAAGAGAACCACTCTGGGGAGAGAGCACTCGCATAGCAAAATCGGGATGGCTTCACGGCCCTTCCAATAGAAACGATGTTGGTGCCAATATTCCAAATCTGAATAATGTGTCTTTCTCAAACACCAGCACCGATTCTATTGGGGAGGGTCGCTGAGAGCTTTTTTTATCAAAGCCTCCCATTGTAGCTGTGATAGGCATACAAAAAATATTTGCTAGAGCGCCAAGCACCCCACCTCATGGCTAGAGATAAGGGCTCGCCATTAAGATCAACTTCAAAATCATAGAATAGACGCACTGTAGAATGGCAACTGCTGCCAAGTCTCTTCCATAATTGCATCGGTCGAGTGATCGAAGAAGTGATCTAAGAGAGGGTCCAAGCATAGGAATTTGTTGGGGTATTCATGACGTTAGCAAAAATTCATGCAATACCCGAGCAACACCGAACAGAGGTGCTAGACGATGGCTCCCATTTTAGATCAAGTTTTAAAATCACCAAGTATACGCGGTGAGGGCTGGCAACCGCTGCCAAACCTTTTTCTAAAATTGCACCGACTGAGTAACAAGAAAACATGATCTAAAGGAGAGTCAAGGAATAGCACCTCGAGGGTTGGCTTCATGCCCCTCCAATTGATTCAACGTCGGCGTCCACCATTTCAAAATCTGACATTTCCATCCGCCTTGACATCGGCATTGAATCAATGAGAGGGGCATGGGAGAGGCTCGCGGCAACAACCTCTCCTATATAAGCTATTAGTGTGAGGCTCTCTCTGCATTAGAAATTAGCGAACACACCAACATCCGCCTTAATAATCCAAATCATTGAAAATTCTGACCAAACAGCCATCCACGTCCCAATTTTTTATGAGGTCATCTAAGGAGCAAAAGATTGTCATCGGTTAGGAGATGTGAATTCATGGAGCCAATAGACTAAAATGGTCATCGAGCTCATCCGATCAACTGGATGAATTTCACCTTGAAGGGGCCCAATCCAAAAGTTCCAGAGGTCATCTCCTGGAACTCTCAAGAACAAGGCCCATCTTACTTGCAAACTCTGCTACTGTGCAAACATAGTTTGCAATTAAAGAGAAATTGCAAGGCCATCACAGTGGCCCGAGGCCAATGCTCCGACTAAGTCAATTTTCTCTTGCAATCACCATGCCACCGTTCACAGAGAGATCTCCCCATTCACTTGTGATGCGACGCATAATCCAAGTGCTAGACGCGAGCTCGCCCTTGAAAGGCCACTTTCCAAGACATCCCTCGATGACACATTGGAATGACAACCGCTGTCAAACCATTCCCAATGTTGTGCCGATCAAGTTGGCACAGAGGTGACCTTAGGGAGCTCTTGCATAGCAATCGGGATGTGCTTTCGTACCCATCTCTCACAAAAACCAATATGTTAGCTGTGAACAAATTTAGAATCCAAGCCTCATATCCATTGATATCATCAGCATTGGGTCTATATATTCAAAGGCCATGGAGAGGTTCTGATAAGAGAAGCTCCCCTGCTTGCTCGCACAAACATCCCAAATGCTAGACACAAGCTCCCGCCCTTAGCATCGCTCTCCAGATTGCCGCAATGACACATTGGAATGAAAACCACTGTCGAACAACTCCCAAATTTGTGCCGATGGAGTGAGAAAGAAGAGCAACTTTGGGGAGCCGCACATAGCACATGGGCTTTGCTGCTTCATTCCGCTCTTAGATACAGATCCGATGTCGTTGATTTCGTTTGGAATCTGAGGCTGTATTCGTCCTTGCTCACACAAGCAATGGCTCTTCTCATCAAATGGCCATGGGGAGCTTCCAATTACAAAGGCTCCCTTGTCACTCGTGATGTGCAGCCCAACTGCTAGACGACAGCTCGCCCTTTAGATCGTTGCCTAGGCAACCACCACAATAGCACCATTGGGAACGAAAACCGCTACCGAACCATTTCAAAAATTTTGCACCAAAGAAGTTGTTGCGAAGAGAACCACTCTGGGGAGAGAGCACTCGCATAGCAAAATTGGGATGGCTTCATGGCCTTTCCAATAGAAACGATGCTGGTGCCAATATTCCAAATCCGAATAACGTGTCTTTCTTGAACACCAGCACCGATTCTATTGGGGAGGGTCGCCGAGAGCTTTTGTTATCAAAGCCTCCCATTGTAGCTGCAATAGGCACACAAAAAATATTTGCTAGAGTGCAAAGCACCCCACCTCATGGCTAGAGACAAGGGCTCACCATTAAGATCAACTTCGAAATCGCAGAACAGAAGCGTTGTAGAATGGCAACCGCTGCCAAGTCTCTTCCGTAATTGTGTCGGTCGAGTGATCGAAGAAGGTGATCTAAGAGAGGGTCCAAGCATAGGCATTTTTTGGGGTATTCGCGTCGATAGCAAAAATTCATGCAATACCTGAGCAACACCGGACGGAGGTGCTAGACGAGGGCTCCCATTTTAGACCAAGTTTTAAAATCACCAAGTAGACGCGGTGAGGGCTGGCAACCGCTGCCAAACCTTTTTCCAAAATTGCGTTGGCTGAGTGACAAGAAAACATGATCTAAAGGAGAGTCGAGGAAAAGCACCTCGAGGGTGGGCTTCATGCCCCTCCAATTGATTCAACGTCGGCGTCCACTGTTTCAAAATTCGACATTTCCATCCGTCTTGACACCGGCGTTGAATCAATTTGAGGGGCATGGGAGAGGCTCGCGGCAACAACCTCTCCTATATAAGCTATTAGTGCGAGGCTTGCTCTGCATTAGAAATTAGCAAACACACCGACATCCACCTTAATAATCCAAATCGTTGAAAATTTTGACCAAACAGCCATCCACGACCCAATTTTTTATGAGGTCGTCTAAGGAGCAAAAGATTGTCATCTGTTAGGAGATGTGAATTCATGGAGCCAATGGACTGAAATGGTCATCGAGCTCATTCGATCAACTGGATGAATTTCACCTTGAAGGGGCCCAATCCAAAAGTTCTAGACACGAGCTTGCCCTTGAAAGGCCACTTTCCAAGACATCCCCCGATGACACATTGGAACAACAACCACTGTCGAACCATTCCCAATGTTGTGCCGATCGAGTTGGCATAGAGGCGACCTTATGGAGCTCCCGCGTAGCAATCGAGATGTGCTTTCATACCCATCTCTCACAAAAACCAATATGTTAGCTATGAAAAAATTTAGAATCCAAGGCTCTTATCCATTGATATCGTCGGTACTGTGTCTATATATTCAAAGGCCATGGAGAGGTTCCGATAAGAGAAGCTCCCTTGATCACTCGCACAAACATCCCAAATGCTAGACACAAGCTCCCGCCCTTAGCATCGCTCTCCAGATCACCGCAATGACACATTGGAATGAAAACCACTGTCGAACAACCCCCGAATTTGTGCTGATGGAGTGAGAAAGATGAGCAAATTTGGGGAGCCACGCATAGCAAACGGGCTATTGCTTCATTCTGCTCTTATATATAGATCCAATGTCATTGATTTCATTTGGAATTCAAGGCTGCATTCGTCCTTGCTCACACAAGCAATGGCTCTTCTCATCGAATGGTCACGAGGAGCTTCTGATTACAAAGGCTCCCTTGTCACCCATGATGCGCAGCCCAACTGCTAGACGACGGCTCACCCTTCAGATCGCGACCTAGGCAACCACCACAACGGTGCCATTGAAACGACAACCGCTGCCGAACCATCCCAAATTTTTTTTTGCCAAAGAACTTGTTGCAAAGAGAACGACTCTGGGGAGAGAGCCCTCGCATAGCAAAATTGGGATGGCTTCATGGCCCTCCCAATAGAAACGATGCTGGTGCCAATATTCCAAATCTGAATAACGTGTCTTTCTCGAACACCAGCACCAATGCTATTGGGTCAATATCATTGGCATTGGGTCTATATTCAAAGGCCACAGAGAGGTTCCGATAAGAGAAGCTCCACTGCTCGCTTGCACAAACATCCCCAAATGCTAGACGTAAGCTCCCGCCCTTAGCATCGCTCTCCAGATTACCGCAATGACACATTGGAATGACAACCACTGTCAAAAAACTCTCAAATTTGTGCCGATGGAGTGAGATAAACAAGAGCCAGATCGGGTCGACTAAAATGGCTAAGCCAGATCGGGTCGGCCAGCATCGCTCGGCCACCATTTTTCACCGAGAGCTTTCGATATTAAAGCTCCCATGTAGCCGCGATAAGTACACCATGACAAATTTCTAGAGCGCCGAGCACCCATAGCAAATTGCCATTTTCCAAGCAACGCCGGAGTGCTAGACAAGGGCTCACATTTAGATCAATTTTTAAAATCACCAAAAAGACACAACATGGATCGGCAACCGCTACCTCACCTTTTCCAAAATTGAGTCATCGAAAAACATGATCTAAAGGAGAGCCGAGGAAAAGCACTGAGATCGCTTCATGCCCCTTTCATTGATTCAACATCAGCATACACCGTTTGAAAACCCAACAATCCGATCCGCCTAGACACCAATGTTGAATCAATGAAAGGGGCATGGGAGAGGCTCGCGGCAACAACCTCTACTATATAAGCTATTAGTGCGAGGCTAGCTCTGCATTAGAAATCTGTGATAGCACAGACAACTCCCTTAAAAATACAATTCAATGAAAAATGTGACCAAACAGCCATCCACGACACCATTTTTGGAGCTCGCCCAAAATGGCTCGGCCAGCATGGCTCGCCCAAAACGGCTCGGCCAGCATGGTGACTTGGTGACTTGGTGAGAGTACCTGGAACTGTCAAGAACAAAGGCCAATCTTACATGCAAACTCTACTGCTGTGCAAACATAGGTTGCAATTATAGAGAAATTGCAAGGCCGTCACAATGGCCCAAGGCCAATGCTCCAACTACTAAGTCAATTTTCTCTTGGAATCGCCATGCCGCCGTTCACAAAGAGATCTCCCCATTCACTTGTGATGACACACAATCCAACTGCTAGATGCAAGCTTGCCCTTGAAAGGCCGCATTCCAAGACATCCCGATGACACATTGGAATGAAAACCGCTGTCGAACCATTCCCAATGTTGTGCCGATCGAGTTGGCACAGAGGCGATCTTAGGGAGCTCCCGCGTAGCAATCGGGAAGTGCTTTCGTACCCTTCTCTCACAAAAACCAATGCTAGCTGAACAAATTTAGAATCCACGGCTCGTATCCATCGATGTCGTTGGCACTGGGTCTATACTCAAAGGCCACAGAGAGGTTCCGATAAGAGAAGCTCCACTGCTCGCTTGCACAAACATCCCAAAATGCTAGACGCAAGCTCCCGCCCTTAGCATCGCTCTCTAGATCACCGCAATGACACATTGGAATGACAACTGCTGTTGAACAACTCCCAAATTTGTGTCGATGGAGCGAGAAAGAAGAGCTAGATCGGGTCAATGAAAGCGGCTAAGCCAGATCGGGTCGGCCAGCATGGCTCGGCCACCATTTTTTTTTGAGAGCTTTAGATATTAAAGCTCCCATGTAGCCACGATAAGTACACCATGACAAATTGCTAGAGCGCCGAGCACCCATAGAAAATTTCCATTATACCAAGCGACACCGAAGTGCTAGACAAGGGTTCACATTTAGATCAAGTTTTAATATCACCAAAAAGACACGCCATGGATCGACAACTGCTGCCTCACCTTTCCCAAAATTGAGTCATCAGAAAACATGATCTAAAGGAGAGCCAAGGAAAAGCACCGAGATCGCTTCATGCCCCTTTCATTGATTCAACATCAGCATACACCGTTTGAAAACCCAACAATCCGATCCGCCTAGACACTAATGTTGAATCAATGAAAGGGGCATGGGAGAGTCTCGCGGCAACAACCTCTCCTATATAAGCTATTAGTGCGAGGCTCACTCTGCATTAGAAATCTGCGATAGCACGAACAACTCCCTTAAAAATCTAATTCAATGAAAAATGTGACCAAACAGCCATCCACGACACCATTTTTGGAGCTCACCCAGAACGGCTTGGCCAGCATGGCTCGCCCAGATTGGCTCGGCCAATTTGGCTCGCCCAGATCAGCTCGGCCAGCATGGTGACTTGGTGACTTGGTGAGAGTACTTGGAACTGTCAAGAACAAAGGCCAATCTTACATGCAAACTCTGCTACTGCGCAAACATAGGTTGAAATTATAGAGAAATTGCAAGGCCGTCACAATGGCCTGAGGCCAATGCTCCGACTACTAAGTCAATTTTCTCTTGCAATCGCCATGGCGCCGTTCACAGAGAGATCTCCCCATTCACTTGTGACGATGCACAATCCAAGTGCTAGACATGAGCTTGCCCTTGAAAGGCCGCGTTCCAAGACATCCCGATGACACATTGGAATGACAACCGCTGTTGAACCATTCCCAATGTTGTGCCGATCGAGTTGGCACAGAGGCGATCTTAGGGAGCTCCTGAGTAGCAATCGGGAAGTGCTTTCATACCCTTCTCTCACAAAAACTAATGTTAGCTGAACAAATTTAGAATCCAAGGCTCGTATCCATCGATATTGTCGGCACTAGGTCTATATTCAAAGGCCACAGAGAGGTTCCGATGAGAGAAGCTCCACTTCTTGCTTGCACAAACATCCCCAAATGGTAGACGCAAGCTCTCGCCCTTAGCATCGCTCTTCAGATCACCGCAATGAGACATTGGAAGGACAACCGCTATCAAACAACTCTCGAATTTGTGCCGATGGAGTGAGAAAGAAGAGCCAGATCAGGTCGACGAAAATGGCTAAGCCAGATCGGGTCGGCCAGCATGGCTCGGCCACCATTTTTCGCCAAGAGCTTTCGATATTAAAGCTCCCATGTAGCCATGATAAGTACACCATGACAAATTTCTAGAGCACCGAGCACCCATAATAGCAAATTGCCATTATACCAAGCAACGCCGGAGTGCTAGACAAGGGTTCACATTTAGATCAGGTTTTAAAATCTCCAAAAAGACATGCCATGGATCGGCAACCGCTGCCTCACCTTTTCCAAAATTGAGTCATCGGAAAACATGATCTAAAGGAGAGCCGAGGAAAAGCACCAAGATTGCTTCATGCCCCTTTCATTGATTCAACATTAGCATACACCATTTTTGGAGCTCGGCCAGATCAGGTCAGCCAGCATGGCTCGCCCAGATTAGCTCAGCCAGAACGGCTCACCCAGATCAGGTAGGCCAGAATGGCTTGCCCAGATCGGCTCGGCCAACATGGATCGGCTAGAACGACTCACCCAGATCGGCTCGGCCAGGCTGGCTCGCCCACCATTTTTCAAGCACACTACCTCCCCTATATAAGCTACTAGTGCAAGCCTTACTCTACATCAGAAATGTACATTCAGTGCACAAGTACCTTAAAACCCAATTCAATGAAAAATGTGACCAAATAGCCATCCATGACATCGTTTTTGGAGCTCGGCCAAATTGGCTCGGCCAGCATAGCTTGCCCAGATCGGCTTAGCCAGCATGGCTCACCCAGATTGGCTTGGCCAGCATGGCTCGCCCAGATCGGCTCGGCCAGGCTGGCTCGGCCACCATTTTTCAAGCACACTACCTCCCATATATAAGCTATTAGTGACCAATTCAATGAAAAATGTGACCAAACAGCCATCCACGACAATGTGACCAAACAGCCATCCAATTCAATGAAAAATGTGACCAATTCAATGAAAAATGTGACCAAACAGCCATCCACGACACCATTTTTGGAGCTCAGCTAGATCGGCTCGGCCAGCATGGCTTGCCCAAATCGGCTCGGCCAGCATGGCTCGGCCAGATCGGGTCAACCAGCATGGCTCACCCAGATCGGCTCGGCCAGCATGGCTCAGCCAGAATGGCTCGGCCAGATCAGGTCGGCCAGCATGGCTCGCCCAGATCGGCTCAGCCAGGCTGGCTCACCCACCATTTTTCAAGCACACTACCTCCCCTATATAAGCCATTAGTACAAGCCTTACTCTACATCAAAAATGTACATTCAGTGCACAAGTACCTTAAAACCCAATTCAATGAAAAATGTGATCGAATAGCCATCCACGACCCCATTTTTCATGAGGTTGTCAATGGAGACAAAGATTGGCATTGGTTAGGCGATTTGATTTCATCAGTCAGGGGGGTAAATTGATCAATTTTTGGAGACTGACTAGAAGGGCTCGACGACCATTTTATATTAGAAGCTATCCGATTTGAGAATTATGACTCAAGTAGAATGGCTCGGGTACCCATTTTACGAACATAAAGAGTCGGCTTGGTGGGCTGACCTGGTAGGGTGACTTGATGAACAAACTTAAAGAGTTGACTTGGTGAGAGTACCTGGTGGGCTGACCTGGCAAGGTGACTTGATGAACTAACTTAAAGAGTCGACTTGGTGAGAGTACTCAGTGGGCTGCCCTGGTCACGTGACTTGATGAACGAACTTAAAGAGTCGACTTGGTGGGCTGACTTGGCCAGGTGACTTGATGAATGAACTTAAAGAGTCGACTCGGTGGGTCGAACTAGCAGGATGACTTGGTGAGAGTACTTGGTGGGCTAACCTGGCAGGGTGACTCGATGAATGAACTTAGAGAGTCAACTTTGTGAGAGTGCTTGGTGGGTCGAACTGGCAAGGTGACTTGATGAATAAACTTAAAAAGTAAACTTGGTGATAGAACTTGGTGGGCCGAGCTGGCGGGGTGAATTGATGAACGAACCTAAAGAGTCAACTTTGTGAGAGTACTTGGTGGGCCAACCTGGCAGGGTGACTTGATGACCAAACTTAAAGGGTCGACTTGGTGAGAGTACTTGGTGGGCCGACCTGGCAGAGAAACTTGATGAATGAACTTAGAGAGTCGACTTTGTGAGAGTACTTGGTGGGGTGACTTGATGAACAAACGTAAAGAGTCGACCTGATGAGAGTACTTGGTGGGCCGACCTGGCGGGGTGACTTGATGAGCCAACTTAAAGAGTCGACTTGGTGAGAGTACTTGGTGGGGTGACCTGGCGGGGTGACTTGATGAACGAACTTAAAGAGTCGACCTTGCGGGCTGACTTGGCAGAGTGACTTCATGAATGAACTTAAAGAGTCCACTTGGTGGGCCGACCTGGCGGGGTGACTTGATGAACAAACTTAAAGAGTCGACTTGGTGAGAGTAATTTGTGGGCTGACCTAGCTGGGTGACTTGATGAATGAACTTAAAGAGTCAACTTGGTGGGGTGACTTGATGAACGCACTTGAAGGGTCAACTTGGTGGGGTGACTCTATGGACGGACCTAAAGAGTTGACTTGGTGAGAGTACTTGGCGGGGTGACTTGATGAACAAACTTAAAGAGTCGACTTGGTGAGAGTACTTGGTGGGGTGACTTGATGAGCACACTTGAAGAATCGACTTGGTTAGAGTACTTGGTGGGGTGACTTGTTGAACAAACTCAAAGATTCGACTTGCTAAGAGTACTTGGTGGCTCAACTTGATGAGAAGACTTAAAGAGTAAACTTGGTGACAGTACTTGGTTGGCCGAACTGGTACTTGTTCTGGTGACTTGATGAACGAACTTAAAGAGTCGACTTGGTGGGGTCACTTGATGAAAGGACTTAAAGAGTTGACTTGGTGAGAGTACTTGGTGGGGTGACATGATGAAAGAACTTAAAGGGTCAACTTGGCGGGGTGACTTGGTGAACGGACCCAAAGAGTTGACTCAGTGAGAGCACTTGGTGGGGTGACCTGATGAACGGACTCAAAGAGTCGACTTGGTGAGAGTACTTGGTGGCTCGACTTGATGAGCAGACTCAAAGAGTCCACTTGGTGAGAGTACTTGGCGAGGTGAATTGACGAATTTACTTAAAGAGTCGACTTGGTGGGAGTACCTGTTGGGGTGACTTGATGAAGGGACATAAAGAGTCGACTTGGTGAGAGTACTTGTTCTGGTGACTTGATGAATGGACTTAAACAGTCGACCTGGTGGGGTGACTTGATGAAAGGAATTAAAGAGTCGACTTGGTGAGAGTACTTGGTGGGGTGACTTGATGAACGCACTTGAACAATTGACTTGGTTAGAGTACTTGATGGGGTGACTTGATGATCGTACTCAAAGAGTCGAGTTGGTGAGAGTACTTGGTGGCTCGACTTGATGAGCAGAATTAAAGAGTCAACTTGGTGAGAGTACTTGGCGGGGTGAACTGATGAACGGACTTAAAGAGTCGACTTGCTGGGATTACTTGGTGGACCGACCTGGTGGGGAGACTTGATGAACGGACTTAAAGAGTCAACTTGGTTAGAGTACTTGTTCTGGTGACTTGATGAACGGACTTGAAGAGTCGACTTGGTGGGGTTACTTGATGAAAGGACTTAAAGAGTCGACTCGGTGAGAGTACTTGGAGGGGTGACTTGATGAACGGACTTAAAGGGTCGACTTGGAAGGGTGACTTGATCAACGCACTTGAAGGGTCGAGTTGGTGGGGTGACTTGATGAATGGACCTAAAGAGTTGACCGGGTGAGAGTACTTGGTGGGGTGAGTTGATGAACATAGTTAAAGAGTTGACTTGGTGAGAGTACTTGGTCGGGTGACTTGATGAATGCACTTGAAGAATCGACTTGGTTAGAGTACTTGGTGGGGTGACTTGATGAACGAACTTAAAGAGTCAACTTGGTTGGCCAACCTAGCAGGGTGACTTGATGAACGAACTTAGAGAGTCGACTTAGTGAGAGTACTTGGTGACTTGGTGGGCCGACCTGGCCGGGTGACTTGATGAACGAACTTAAAGAGTCCACTTGGTGGGCCGACCTGGCGGGGTGACTTGATGAATGAATCTAAAGAGTCGACTTGGTGAGAGTACTTGGTGGGCAGACATAGCGGGGTGATTTGATGAACAAACTTAAAGAGTCGACTTGGTGAGAGTACTTGGTGGTGTGACCTAATAAATGAACCTAAAGAGTCGACTTGGTGGGCCGACCTGGCAGGGTGACTTGATGAACAAACTTAAAGAGTCAACTTGGTGGGCCGACCTGGCAGGGTGACTTGATGAACAAACTTAAAGAGTCGACTTGGTGAGAGTACTTGGTGGGCCGACCTGGCAAGGTGACTTGATGAACTAACTTAAAGAGTCGACTTGGTGAGAGTACTCCGTGGGCTGACCTGGTCACATGACTTGATGAACGAACTTAAAGAGTCGACTTGGTGGGTCAACTTGGCTGGGTGACTTGATGAACGAACTTAAAGAGTCGACTTGGTGGGCCGACCTGGCAGGGTGACTTGGTGAGAGTACTTGGTGGGCTGACCTGGCAAGGTGACTTGATGAACGAACTTAGACAGTCGACTTTGTGAGAGTACTTGGTGGGTCGAACTGGCGGGGTGACTTGATGAACGAACTTAAAGAGTCGACTTGGTGAGAGAACTTGGTGGGCCGAGCTGGCGTGGTGAATTGATGATAGAAACCTAAAGAGTCAACTTTGTGAGAGTACTTGGTGGGTCGACCTGGGCGGGTGACTTGATGACCAAACTTAAAGGGTCAACTTGGTGAGAGTACTTGGCGAGCCGACCTGGCTGAGCGACTTGATGAACGAACCTAGAGAGTCGCCATTGTGAGAGTACTTGGTGGGGTGACTTGATGAAAAAACCTAAAGAGTCGACCCGGTGAGAGTACTTGGTGGGCCGACCTGGCGGGGTGACTTGATGAGCAAACTTGAAGAGTCGACTTGGTGAGAGTACTTGGTGGGCTGACCTAGCAGGGTGACCTAATGAATGAACTTAAAGAGTCGACCTTGTGGGCTGACTTGGTAGAGTGACTTCATGAACAAAATTAAAGAGTCCACTTGGTGGGCCGACCTGGCGGGCTGACTTGATGAACGCACTTAAAGAGTCGACTTGGTGAGAGTAATTTGTGGGCTAACCTGGCGGGGTGACTTGATGAATTAACTTAAAGAGTTGACTTGGTGGGGTGACTTGATGAACGCACTTGAAGCGTTGACTTGGTGGGGTGACTCTATGAACGGACCTAAAGAGTTGACTTGGTGAGAGCAGTTGGTGGGGTGACTTGATGAACAGACTCAAAGAGTCGACTTGGTGAGAGTACTTGGTGGGGTGACTTGATGAGCGCACTTGAAGAATCGACTTGGTTAGAGTACTTGTTGGGGTGACTTGATGAACGGACTCAAAGAGTCGACTTGCTGAGAGTACTTGGTGGCTCGACTTGATGAGCAGACTTAAAGAGTCCACTTGGTGAGAGTACTTGGTGGGGTGAACTGATGAACGGAGTTAAAGAATCGACTTGGTGGGAGTACTTGGTTGGCCAAACTGGTGGGGTGACTTGATGAACAGACATAAAGAGTTGACTTGGTGAGAGTACTTGTACTTATTTTGGTGACTTGATGAACGGACTTAAAGAGTCGACTTGCTGGGGTGACTTGATGAAAGGACTTAAAGAGTCGACTTGGTGAGAGTACTTGGTCGGGTGACTTGATGAATGCACTTGAAGAATCAACTTGGTTAGAGTACTTGGTGGGGCGACTTGATGAACAAACTTAAAGAGTCGACTTGGTGGGCTGACCTGGCAGGGTGACTTGCCGACCTGGCCAGGTGACTTGATGAATGAACTTAAAGAGTCCACTTGGTGGGCCGACCTGGCAGGGTGACTTGATGAATGAACCTAAAGAGTCGACTTGGTGAGAGTACTTGGTGGGCAAACATAGCGGGGTGATTTGATGAGCGAACTTAAAGAGTCGACTTGGTGAGAGTACTTGGTGGGGTGACTTGATGAATGAACCTAAAGAGTCGACTTGGTGGGCCGACCTGGCAGGGTGACTTGATGAACGAAACTAAAGAGTAGACTTGGTGGGCCATACTGGCAGCGTGACTTGATGAACGAACTTAAAGAGTCAACTTGGTAGGCCGACCTGGTAGGGTGACTTGATGAACAAACTTAAAGAGTTGACTTGGTGAGAGTACTTGGTGGGCCGACCTGGCGGTGTGACTTGATGAACAAACCTAAAGAGTCGACTTGGTGAGAGGACTCGATGGGCTGGCCTAGTCACGTGACTTGATGAACAAACTTAAAGGGTCGACTTGATGAGAGTACTTAGCAGGCCAACCTGGTGGTGCAACTTGATGAATGAACTTAAAGAGTCAACTTGGTGAGAGTACTAGTTGGGGTGACTTGATGAACAAACCTAAAGAGTCGACTTGGTGGGCTGACCTGGTGGGGTGACTTTATGGACGGACTTAAAGAGTCGACTTGGTTAGAGTACTTGTTCTAGTGACTTGATGAACAGACTTGAAGAGTTGACTTGGTGGTGTGACTTGATGAAAGGACTTAAAGAGTCGACTTGGTGAGAGTACTTGGTGGGGCGACTTGATGAATGGACTTAAAGGGTCGACTTGGCAGGGTGACTTGATGAACGGACCTAAAGAGTTGACTTGGTGAGAGTACTTGGTGAGGTGAACTAATGACCAAACTTAAAGGTGGGAGTACTTGGTGGGTTGACCTAGTGGGTTGACTTGATGAACGGACTTATAGAGTCGACTTGGTGAGAGTAGTTGTTCTGGTGATTTGATGAACGGACTTAAAGAGTCAGCTTGGTGGGGTGACTTGATGAAAGGACTTAAAGATTTGACTTGGTGGGGTGACTTGATGAACGAACTTAAAGGGTTGACTTTGCAGGGTGACTCAATGAACGGACCTAAAGAGTTGACTTGGCGAGAGTACTCAGTGGGGTGACCTGATGAACAGACTTAGAGAGTCGACTTGGTGAGAGTACTTGGTGGGCCGACCTGGTTGGGTGACTTCGTGAACTGACTTAAAGAGTCAACTTGGTGGGGTGACTTGATGAATGGACTTTAAGGGTCGACTTGGCAAGGTGACTTGATGAACGGTCCTAAAGAGTTGACTTGGTGAGAGTACTTGGTGTGGTGACTTGATGAATAGACTTAAAGAGTTGAATTGGTGAGAGTACTTGGTGGCATGAATTGATGAACATAGTTAAAGAGTCAACTTGGTGAGAGTACTTGGTCGGGTGACTTGATGAACGCACTTGAAGAATCGACTTGGTTAGAGTACTTGGTGGGGTGACTTGATGAACGAACTTAAAGATTCGACTTGGTGGGCCGACCTGGCAGGGTGACTTGATGAACAAACTTAGAGAGTCAACTTGGTGAGAGTACTTGGTGACTTGGTGGGCCGACCTAGCCGGGTGACTTGATGAACAAACTTAAAGAGTCGACTTGGTGAGAGTACTCAGTGGGCTGACCTGGTCACGTGATTTGATGAACGAACTTGAAGAGTCAACTTCATGGGCCGACTTGGCCAGTTGACTTGATGAAAAAACTTAAAGAGTCAACTTGGTGGGTCGAACTAGCGGGGTGACTTGGTGGGCTGACCTGGCAGGGTGACTTGATGAACGAACCTAGAGAGTCGACTTTGTGAGAGTACTTGGTGGGTCGAACTGGCGGGGTGACTTGATGAATGAACTTAAAGAGTCGACCTAGTGAGAGAACTTGGTGGGCCGAGCTGACGGGGTGAATTGATGAACGAACCTAAAGAGTCGACTTTCTGAGAGTACTTGGTGGGCCGACCTGGTGAGGTGACTTGATGACCAAAATTAAAGGGTTGACTTGGTGAGAGTACTTGGCGGGCTGACCTGGCGGAGTGACTTGATGAACGAGTCGACTTGGTGAGAGTACTTGGTGGGGTGACTTGATGAACAAACCTAAACAGTCAACCTGGTGAGAGTACTTGGTGGGCCGACCTGGCGGGGTGACTTGATGGGAAAACTTAAAGAGTCAACTTGGTGAGATTACTTGGAGGGGTGACCTGGCGGGGTGACTTGATGAATGAACTTAAAGAGTCAACCTTGTGGGCCGACTTGGCAACGTGACTTCATGAAAAAACTTAAAGAGTCCACTTGGTGGGCCGACCTAGCGGGGTGACTTGATGAACGAACTTAAAGAGTCGACTTGGTGAGAGTAATTTGTGGGCTGACCTGGTGGGGTGACTTGATGAATGAACTTAAAGAGTCAACTTGGTGGGGTGACTTGATGAACGCACTTGAAGGGTCGACTTGGTGGGGTGACTCTATAAACAGACCTAAAGAGTTGACTTGGTGAGAGGACTTGGTGGGGTGACTTGATGAAAGGACTTAAAGAGTCAACTTGGTGAGAGTACTTGGTGGGGCAACTTGATGAACGCACTTGAAGAATTGACTTGGTTAGAGTACTTGGTGGGGCAACTTGATGAACAGACTCAAATAGTCGACTTGGTGAGAGTACTTGGCGGGGTGACCTGATGAACAGACTTAAAGAGTCGACTTGGTGGGCCGACCTGGTGGGGTGACTTTATGGACGGACTTAAAGAGTCGACTTGGTTAGAGTACTTGTTCTGGTGACTTGATGAACGGACTTGAAGAGTTGACTTGGTGGGGTGACTTGATGAAAGGACTTAAAGAGTTGACTTGGTGAGAGTACTTGGTGGGGCGACTTGATGAACGAACTTAAAGGGTCGACTTGGCGGGGTGACTTGATGAACGGACCTAAGGAGTTGACTTGGTGAGAGTACTTGGCGGGGTGAACTGATGAACAGACTTAAAGAGTCGACTTGGTGGGCCGACTCGGTGGGGTGACTTGATGAACGGACTTATAGAGTCGACTTGGTGAGAGTAGTTGTTCTGGTGACTTGATGAACGGACTTGAAGAGTCAGCTTGGTGGGGTGACTTGATGAAAGGAGTTAAAGAGTCGATTTGGTGGGGTGACTTGATGAACGAACTTAAAGGGTTGACTTTGCAGGGTGACTCAATGAATGGACCTAAAGAGTTGACTTGGAAAGAGTACTCGGTGGGGTGACTTGATGAACATAGTTAAAGAGTCGACTTGGTGAGAGTACTTGGTTGGGTGACTTGATGAACGCACTTGAAGAATCGACTTGGTTAGAGTACTTGGTGGGGTGACTTGATGAACGAACTTAAAGATTTGACTTGGTGGGCCGACCTGGCAGGGTGACTTGATGAACGAACTTAGAGAGTCGACTTGGTGAGAGTACTTGGTGACTTGGTGGGCCGACCTGGCCAAGTGACTTGATGAACAAACTTAAAGAGTCAACTTGGTGAGAGTACTCGGTGGACTAACCTGGTCACGTGACTTGATGAACAAACTTAAAGAGTCAACTTCGTGGGCTGACTTGGCTGGGTGACTTGATGAACAAACTTAAAGAGTCGACTTGGTGGGTCGAACTAGTGGGGTGACTTGGTGGCTGACCTGGCAGGGCGACTTGATGAACGAACCTAGAGAGTCGACTTTGTGAGAGTACTTGGTGGGTCGAACTGGCGGGGTGACTTGATGAACAAACTTAAAGAGTCGACCTAGTGAGAGAACATGGTGGGCCGAGCTGGCGGGGTGAATTGATGAATGAACCTAAAGAGTTAACTTTGTGAGAGTACTTGGTGGGCCGACCTGGCGGGGTGACTTGATGACCGAACTTAAAGGGTTGACTTGGTGAGAGTACTTGGCGGGCCGACCTGGCGGAGCAACTTGATGAATGAGTCGACTTGGTGAGAGTACTTGGTGGGGTGACTTGATGAACAAACCTAAAGAGTCGACCTGGTGAGAGTACTTGGTGGGCCGACCTGGTGGGGTGACTTGATGGGCAAACTTAAAGAGTCGACTTGGTGAGAGTACTTGGTGGGGTGACCTGGCAGGGTGACTTGATGAACAAACTTAAAGAGTCGACCTTGTGGGCTATGTTGGTATAGTGACTTCATGAACAAACTTAAAGAGTCCACTTGGTGGGCTGACCTGGCGAGGTGACTTGATGAACGAACTTAAAGAGTCAACTTGGTGAGAGTAATTTGTGGGCTAACCTGGCGGGGTGACTTGATGAATGAACTTAAAGAGTCGACTTGGTGGGGTGACTTGATGAATGCACTTGAAGGGTTGACTTGGTTGGGTGACTCTATGAACGAACCTAAAGAGTTGACTTGGTAAGAGTACTTGGTGGGGTGACTTGATGAAAGGACTTAAAGAGTCAACTTGGTGAGAGTACTTGGTGGGGCGAGTTGATGAACGCACTTGAAGAATCAACTTGGTTAGAGTACTTGGTGGGGCGAATTGATGAATAGACTCAAAGAATCGACTTGGTGAGAGTACTTGGCGGGGTGAACTAATGAACAGACTTAAAGAGTCGACTTGGTGGGCCGACCTGGTGGGGTGACTTTATGAACGGACTTGAAGAGTTGACTTGGTTAGAGTACTTGTTCAGGTGACTTGATGAACGAACTTGAAGAGTCGACTTGGTGGGGTGACTTGATGAAAGGACTTAAAGAGTTGACTTGGTGAGAGTACTTGGTGGGGCGACTTGATGAACAGACTTAAATGGTCAATTTGGCGGGGTGACTTGATGAACGGACCTAAGGAGTTGACTTGGTGAGAGTACTTGGTGGGGTGAACTGATGAATGGACTTAAAGAGTCAACTTGGTGGGCCGACCCGGTGGGGTGACTTGATGAACAGACTTATAGAGTCAACTTGCTGAGAGTAGTTGTTCTGGTGAGTTGATGAACGGACTTGAAGAGTCGGCTTGGTGGGGTGACTTAATGAAAGGACTTAAAGAGTCAACATGGTGGGGTGACTTGATGAACGAACTTAAAGGGTCAACTTTTTAGGGTGACTCAATGAACGGACCTAAAGAGTTGACTTGGTGAGAGTACTTGGTGGGGTGACCTGATGAACAGACTTAGAGAGTCGACTTAGTGAGAGTACTTGGTGGGCCGACCTAGTTGGGTGACTTTGTGAACTGACTTAAAGAGTCGACTTGGTGCGGTGACTTCATGAACGGACTTCAAGGGTCGACTTGGCAAGGTGACTTGATGAACGGTCCTAAAGAGTTGACTTGGTAAGAGTACTTTGTTTGGTGACTTGATGAACAGACTTAAAGAGTCGAATTGGTGAGAGTACTTGGTGGGGTGACTTGATGAACATAGTTAAAGAGTCGACTTGGTGAGAGTACTTGGTCGGGTGACTTGATGAACGCACTTGAAGAATCAACTTGGTTAGAGTACTTGGTGGGGTGACTTGATGAACGAACTTAAAGATTCGACTTGGTGGGCCGACCTGGTGGGGTGACTTGATGAACAAACTTAGAGAGTTGACTTGGTGAGAGTACTTGGTGGGCCGACCTGGCCAGGTGACTTGATGAACAAACTTAAAGAGTCGACTTGGTGAGTGTACTCGATGGGCTGACCTGGTCACGTGACTTGATGAACGAACTTAAAGAGTCGACTAGGTGGGTTGAACTAGCAGGATGACTTGGTGAGAGTACTTGGTGGGTTGACCTGGCAGGGTGACTTGATGAACGAACTTAGAGAGTCAACTTTGTGAGAGTACTTGGTGGGTCGAACTGGCGGGGTGAATTGATGAACAAACTTAAAGAGTCGACCTGGTGAGAGAACTTGGTGGACCGAGCTGGTAGGGTGAATTGATGAACGAACCTAAAGTGTCAACTTTGTGAGAGTACTTGGTGGGCTGACCAGGTCGGGTGACTTGATGACCAAACTTAAAGGGTCAACTTGGTGAGAGCACTTGGTGGGCCGACCTGGCGGAGCGACTTGATGAACGAACTTACAGAGTCGACTTGGTGAGTTTACTTGGTGGGGTGACTTGATGAACAAACCTAAAGAGTCTACCTGGTGAGAGTACTTGGTGGGCCGACCTGGCGGGGTGACTTGATGGGCAAACTTAAAGAGTCAACTTGGTGAGAGTACTTGGTGGGGTGACCTGGCGGGGTGTCTTGATGAATGAACTTAAAGAGTCGAGCTTGTGGGCCGACTTGGCAGAGTGACTTCATGAACGAACTTAAAGAGTCCACTTGGTGGGCCGACCTGGCGGGGTGACTTGATGAATGAACTTAAAGAGTCGACTTGGTTAGAGTAATTTGTGGGCTGACCTGGCAGGGTGACTTGATGAATGAACTTAAAGAGTCGACTTGGTGGGGTGACTTGATGAATGCACTTGAAGAGTCGACTTGGTGGGATGACTCTATGAATGGACCTAAAGAGTTGACTTGGTGAGAGTACTTGGTGGGGTGACATGATGAAAGGACTTAAAGAGTCGACTTGGTGAGAGTACTTGGTGGGGCAACTTGATGAACGCACTTGAAGAATCGACTTGGTTAGAGTACTTGGTGGGGCGACTTGATGAACAGACTCAAAGAGTCGACTTGGTGAGAGTACTTGGCGGGGTGAACTGATGAACAGACTTAAAGAGTCAACTTGGTGGGCCGACCTGGTGGGGTGACTTTATGGACAGACTTAAAGAGTCGACTTGGTTAGAGTACTTGTTCTGGTGACTTGAACGGACTTGAAGAGTCAACTTGGTGGGGTGACTTAATGAAAGGACTTAAAGAGTCGACTTGGTGAGAGTACTTGGTGGGGCGACTTGATGAACGGACTTAAAGGGTCGACTTGGCAGGGTGACTTGATGAACGGACCTAAGGAGTTGACTTGGTGAGAGTACTTGGCGGGGTGACTTGATAAACGGACCTAAGGAGTTGACTTGGTGAGAGTACTTGGCAGGGTGAACTGATGAACGGACTTAAAGAGTCAACTTGGTGGGCCGACCCGGTGGGGTGACTTGATGAACGGACTTATAGAGTCAACTTGGTGAGAGTAGTTGTTCTGGTGACTTGATGAACAGACTTGAAGAGTCAGCTTGGTGGGGTGACTTGATGAAAGGACTTAAAGAGTCAACTTGGTGGGGTGACTTGATGAACGAA
Source organism: Cupressus sempervirens (assembly GCA_028749045.1). Lineage (NCBI taxonomy): Eukaryota > Viridiplantae > Streptophyta > Pinopsida > Cupressales > Cupressaceae > Cupressus > Cupressus sempervirens. The sequence continues at coordinate 554,376,798 of CM053784.1, forward strand.
CTTAAAGGGTCAACTTTGCGGGGTGACTCGATGAACGGACCTAAAGAGTTGAGTTGGCGATAATACTCGGTGGGGTGACCTGATGAACAGACTTAGAGAGTCGACTTGGTGAGAGTACTTGGTGGGCTGACCTGGTTGGGTGACTTCGTGAACTGACTTAAAGAGTTGACTTGGTGGGGTGACTTGATGAACAGACTTCAAGGGTCGACTTGGCAAAGTGACTTGATGAACAGTCCTAAAGAGTTGACTTGGTGAGAGTACTTGGTGTGGTGACTTGATGAAAAGACTTAAAGAGTCAAATTGGTGAGAAGACTTGGTGGGGTGACTTGATGAACATAGTTAAAGAGTCGACTTGGTGAGAGTACTTGGTCGGGTGACTTGATGAACGCACTTGAAGAATCGACTTGGTTAGATTACTTGGTGGGGTGACTTGATGAATGAACTTAAAGATTCAACTTGGTGGGCTGACTTCGCGGGGTGACTTGATGAACGAACTTATAGAGTCAACTTGGTGAGAGTACTTGGTGGGCCGACCTGGCCGGGTGACTTGATGAACAAACTTAAAGAGTCAACTTGGTGAGAGTACTCGGTGGGCTGACTCGGTCACGTGACTTGATGAACGAACTTAAAGAGTCGACTTGGTGGGTACAACTAGCAGGGTGACTTGGTGAGAGTACTTGGTGGGCTGACCTGGCAGGGTGACTTGATGAATGAACTTAGAGAGTCGACTTTGTGAGAGTACTTGGTGGGTCAAACTAGCGGGGTGACTTGATGAACGAACTTAAAGAGTCGACCTGGTGAGAGAACTTGGTGGGCCGAGCTGGCGGGGTGAATTGATGAATGAACCTAAAGAGTCAACTTTGTGAGAGTACTTGGTGGGCCGACCTAGCTGGGTGACTTGATGACCGAACTTAAAGGGTCGACTTGGTGAGAGCACTTGGTGGGCCGACCTGGCGGAGCGACTTGATGAACGAACTTAGAGAGTCGACTTGGTGAGAGTACTTGGTGGGGTGACTTGATGAACACCCTAAAGAGTCAACCTGGTGAGAGTACTTGGTGGGCCGACTTGGCGGGGTGACTTGATGGGCAAACTTAAAGAGTCGACTTGGTGAGAGTACTTGGTGGGGTGACCTATCGGGGTGACTTGATGAACGAACTTAAAGAGTCGACCTTGTGGGCTGACTTGGCAGAGTGACTTCATGAACGAACTTAAAGAGTCAACTTGGTGAGAGTAATTTGTGGGCTGACCTGGCGGGGTGACTTGATGAATGAACTTAAAGAGTCGACTTGGTGGGGTGACTTGATGAATGCACTTGACGGGTCGACTTGGTGGGGTGACTCTATGAACAGACCTAAAGAGTTGACTTGGTGAGAGTACTTGGTGCGGTGACTTGACGAAAGGACTTAAAGAGTCAACTTGGTGAGAGTACTTGGTGGGGTGACTTGATGAATGCACTTAAAGAATCGACTTGGTTAGAGTACTTGGTGGGGCGACTTGATGAACGGACTCAAAGAGTCGACTTGGTGAGAGTACTTGGTGGCTCGACTTGATGAGCAGACTTAAAGAGTCAACTTGGTGAGAGTGGGCCTAACGGGGTGAGGTTGTGAGTGGGCCTAACAGGGCAAGTTGGTGGGGTGACTTGGTGGAATTAGAGAGCCAACGTGGTGAGGCGACTCAGTGAGTTGGTTTGTTGAGATGACATGGTGAGCTAACTTGGCGAGTCGACCTGGCAAGTGAACTTAAAGAGTCGACTTGGCAACGTACTCGAGTCAACTTAGTGAGGCGACCTGGCGAGCGTGCTCAAAGAGTCAACATGGTGAGGCGACTCATGGTGAGGAGCTATCCTTGAGGTGACTTGGTGGGCCTACTTGATTAGTCGACTTGGTGAGCCGACCTGATGAGCTGACATGGTGAGCGGGCTTAAAGAGGCAACGACTTGGTTGGGTAACTCGGCAAGCCAACTTATCAAGGCGAGATGGTGAGTCGACTTGGTGAGCTGACTTGGTGAGCGCACTTAAAGAGTCAACTTTGTGAGGTGACTCGACGAGTTAGCTCACTGATGTGACTTGGACGGGCCAACCTGGTGAGTGAACTTAAAGAGGCAACTTGGGCGGGCTGACCTGGTGAGCAAATTTAAAGAGTTGACTTGGAAACTTACTTGAACAACCGACTTGGTGAGCTGACATGGTGAGTGGGCTTAGAGAAGCAACTTGGTGGGGCAACTTGGCGAGCACACTTGTTGGGGCAAGGTGGTAAAATGACTAGGTGATTCGACTTGGTGAGCTGACTTGGTGAGAGAACTTAAGGGGTCGACTTGGTGAGGCAACCTGAATAGTCGACTCGGTGAGCTGACTTGGGGAGCCGACATGGTGAGCGGTCTTAAAGAAGAGGTGACCTGGTGAGGCGAGATGGTAAGTCATCTTGGTGAGCCGGCTTGACAAGCTGTGAGCGGACTTAAATAGTCAATTCTTGATTTGGCAAAGACCACATGGTCAGATGACTTGGTGAGCCAACCTGGCTAGCAAAATTGGCAGGAAAACTTATAGAATCAACTTGTTGTCCCCAGCCAGGATCGCACGCCTGGGTCGACCCAACTTGGGTCACCTGACTCCGTCGGCCCAGCCTCGGGTGACCCGACTGGGTCGCCAGAGTGGGTCGACAAGGGGAAAAAAAAAAAAAAAAAATCATGGGAGGCCCTATACAGTGAAAAGCGCTAAATTTTGGGCATTACAAAAAAAAAAAAAAAACAAGTTACCCGCTTTTGGATCACGCACAAGTTTCAGTTCACGTATTGCCGAGCCGACTCGAGGCATTACGCCTAGCTAGCCAGATTCGAGGTAGGGTAGCCGAAACGATCCGATTTGAGAATTTTCTTTATAAAAAGAGATCATGATAGGCCCCATAAGGCAAAAAAGAATGAAATTTTGGGAGTTCAAAAAAAACCGTTACCTGGTTTTGGATCACACACAGGGCTCGGGTCACATAGCATCGAGGTGCCCTGGGTGACATGATTTCAGCGAAAAGTCGACGATGGCATGAGTCATGCAAAAACATTGGAGGCCATTAAGGCTCAAGGCGCTTCGAGTTGAGGTTGCCAAGGCGGGTCGGGTTGAAAACTTTGGGCATTAACCAAAAAGAAAAAGTTAACCATTTTTGGATCACGTACACAGCTCGGGGCACTTAGAATCAAGTCGAGCCCGGTGACATGAGTCGTGCAAAAAATTTGGAGACGACTCGAGTCAGGGCATCCGACTCTATCCGAGTTCAAAACTTTGGGACTTGACAAAAAAAAGAAAAAGGAAAAAATTACCTGGTTTTGGATCACGTAAGTGACTCGAGCCACTCAAAATCAAGGCGAGTGCGGTTACATGAGTCGAGCGAAAAAAAAAAGGAGGCGGTTAAGGCTCGAGGCAATTCGAGTCGGGGTAGCTGAGTCGATTTGAAAACTTTGGGCGTTAGTCAAAAAAAGAGTTAATCGCTTTTGGATCATGTACATGACTTGGGGCGCATAGAATCAAGTCAAGCACGGTGACATGAGTGGTTCGAAAAAATTGCAGGCGATTAAGGCTCGAGGCGATTTGAGTCGCGGTTGCTGACACGATTTGGGTTGAAATATTTGGGTGTTAACCAAAGAAGGAAGAAGTTAACCGCTTTTGGATCACGTACATGACTTGAGGCACCAAGTCAAGCACAGTGACATGAGTCCTGCAAAAAAAATGGAGGCAGTTAAGGCTCAAGGCGATACGAGTCGGGGTTGCCGACACAATTTCGGTTGAAAACTTTGGGCGTTAACCCGAAAAAAGAGTTGACTGCCTTTGGATCATGCACATGACTCGGCGCACTTAGAATCATGTCGAGCATGGTGACATGAGTCGTGCAAAAAAATTGGAGGCAGTTAAGGCTCGACGTGATTCGAGTCGGGGTTTGGGTAGTTGGGGTGATTCGTGTCGGGGTTGCCGACACGGCTCGAGTTGAAGACTTTGGGCATTAACCCCAAAAAGAAAAAATTTGACCTCTTTTGGACCACGTACATGACTCGGGGCACTTAGAATCAAGTCGAGCACGGTGGCATGGGTTGTGCGAAAAATACAGAGGCAATTCGAGTCGGGGTAGCCAACTCAATTTGAGTTCAAAACTTTGGGCGTTAACCAAAAGAATAAGTTGACCGATTTTGGATCACGTACATGAGTCGTTTGCCCTCACGAAAATTACAAAACCCGGGGACCCGCCTGGAATTTGTAGTCGAAAGATTTTTCTGCCCTCACGAAAATTTACAAACCCCACCCTCTTGAAATTTAGACTTGGAAGATTTTTTCGCCCTCGCAGAATTTACAAACCTCACCCGCTCGGAATTTGGCACTTGGAAATTACGAAACCCTGCCCGCCCAGAATTTGGACTTGGAAGATTTTTCCACCCTCACAGAAATTGCAAACCCGACCAGCTCAGAATTTGGGACTCGGGAGATTTTTTTCCCCCTCGTGGAAATTTTACAAAACCCCTCTCGCCCGAAATTTGGCACTTGGGAGATTTTTCTGCCCTGGCAAAAATTTCTACAAAACCCCTCCCTCCCGCCAGGAATTTGGCACTCAGGAGATTTTTTCACCCTGGCGGAAATTGCAAACCCCACCCGCCAGGAATTTGGCACCTGGGAGATTTTTATGCCCTCGCGGGAATTTTCACAAAACCCCACCCGCCCGAAATGTGGCACGTGGGAGATTTTTTCGCCCTCGCAGAAATTTTCACAAAACCCCACCCGCCCGGAATGTGGCACATGGGAGATTTTTCCGCCCCAGCAGAAATTGCAAAACCCCACCCACCGAGAATTCGGCACTTGGGAGATTTCTTCACCCTCGCAGAAATTTTCACAAAACCCCACCCACTCGAAATTTGGTACCTGGGAGAGTTTTCCTGCCCTCACAAAAAATTGCAAACCCCACCCGCCCAAAATTTGGCACTTGGAAGATCTTCCCACACTCGCACAAATTGCAAACCCCACCCGCCGAGAATTTGGCACCTGAGAGATTGTTACAAGCTCACAAGAAAAAACCTTGCAAACCCCACCCCCACCCAAAATTTGGCACTTGGGAAATTTTCTCGCCCTCGCGCAAATTACAAACCCCACCCGCCTCAGAGTCAAAAAAGGTTTTATGAATCGACCAACACCCTTTGTGGGATCTGGGTTAGCGCACAATTTGGCACCGTAACTCGGCTTTCGGTTCATCCCGCATCACTAGTTCTGCTTACCAAAAATGGCCCACTTGGAGCTTGCGATTCCATGGCGCGGCTCAACAGAGCAGTCGCACTGACTTACCTATTTAAAGTTTGAGAATAGGTCGAGGGCGTTACGCCCCCGATGCCTCTAATCATTTTCTTTACCCGATAAAACTCGCACGTGAGCTCCAGCTATCTTGAGGGAAACTTCAGAGGAAACTAGCTACTAGAGGGTTTGATTAGTCTTTTTCCCCTATACCCAAGTCAGATGAATGATTTGCACGTCAGTATCACTGCGGGCCTCCACCAGAGTTTCCTCTGGCTTTGCCCTGCTCAGGCATAGTTCACAATCTTTCGGGTCCCAACAGGTGTGCTCGCACTCGAACCCTTCACAGAAGATCAGGGTCAAACGGCGGTGCACCCCCCGAGAGGGGATCTCGCCAGTCAGCTTCCTTGCACCTCATAGGTTTTCCCAACCCGCCAACTCGCACACATGTTAGACTCCTTGGTCCGTGTTTCAAGACAGGTCAGATGGAAAGCTCGCTGGCCAGCGCCATGAGCGCACAGTTGCTTGAGAGCCCGCCGTAAAGGCATGTGCTTCACTCCTCGACTGTTGCAATGGAAGTATTTGTGTGACCAAGAAGGTCACACTTGTTTCACCGCGATAGCCCGCGCTGGCACATCCCCCGAACTGAGCGGCGGACCGGCTCACACCGTTCCGCATTTGACCAAGGCACATCGCCGGCCTCCATCCGCTTCCCTCCTAGAAATTTCAAGCACTCTTTAACTCTCTTTTTAAAGTCCTTTTCATCTTTCCCTCGCGGTACTTGTTTGCTATCGGTCTCTCGCCTGTATTTAGCCTTGGATGAAATTTACCACCCGATTAGGGCTACATTCCCAAACAACCTGACTCGCCGACAGCGCCTCGTGGTGCGACAGGGTCTGAGCCCAACGGGGCTCTCACCCTCTCTGGTGCCCCCTTCCAAGGGACTTGGGCCTAGTCTGTCACTGAGGAAGCTTCTATAGACTACAATTTGACAGGCGTGGCAGTTGATTTTCATGCTGGGCACTTCCTGGTTCACCCGCCGTTACTAGGGGAATCCTGGTAAGTTTATTTTCCTCCGCTTATTGATATGCTTAAACTTAGTGGGTACTCACACCTGACTTGGGGATGCGGTAGAGATGCAGCAATGCTCGCACTGCGGTGGGCCTCTAAGCCCAAAATAAAGTTCCTCATGAGGAATCGTTCAATCGGCGCAAACCAACACCGGCCTTTGCGAGCCACCGCTCATCGCGATGGATCGACGGACCTCGTGCTCATTTTAGCCAATCGCACGCCACTTGCAGACGCGGATGGCCATCTCTGCTCCTTATTGGGGAGGGCAAAATTTTGTAGTGTGATGCCCAAGTAGACATGCCCTTGGCCAAGGCCTCGAGCGCAACTTGCGTTCAAAGACTTGATGATTCACGGGATTCTGCAATTCACACTAATTATTGCATTTTGCTACATTCTTCATCATGGCGAGAGCTGAGATATCCGTTGCCGAGAGTCATGATTTTGTTTTGCTTTTGTCTTTTGATGACCCAAGCGTGCAAGGCGCTGGCTCATGCTTTGTTCTTTGGATTTCTAAGGTGCATGATGCACCCGTGTGTTGGGTGGTTGACACATCCCGAACCCCGAGCACCCAATGGGTGCGACGAGGAACGCTATGGTGTGTCCCCGCCCCATCACCTCGCAAAGGTGGGAGGCGACAAATGGGAGAGCTGTGTCAAAGGATGGGGCCCCTGCCCTATAAATCATGCGAGTGCACCCATCCTAAACACAAAATGCTCCAAGCGACGAGTCAACACACCTGGGCAAGGCAACGGGGGGTTGCGGCAGTCTCGACTTACCGCCGTTGAAATGACAGATCCTTGGCACAGCACCACGCACGTGATCAAACCATGAAATCTCAGCAGTGGGGGATGAGGCCTGGACCCCCTCTAAACTACAACCGAGCAGAGACCTCTCGCTCTGACATGGATGTCATTCGAAGGCACCGATCCTAATCCAGATGGCATCCGAGTCTCTTCTTCACCCTGCGGGGAATCCACGCTTTCGATCACAGGAATTTGATGTGACCCTCGACCTCGACGGCACTGGACCCATAGCTTGGCCGTCTAACACATCGCTGCAGGGCCAAGTGTCCGCATGTCGCCAAGATTTTGGGGGTGGGGAGGAGGCCAGCTCCATCCCCTACACGATTCAGGGTCTCGAACTGACAATGATCCTACCGCAGGTTCACCTACGGAAACCTTGTTACGACTTCTTCTTCCTCTAAATGATAAGTTTCAGTGAACTTCTCACAATGTCGCTGACAGGAACCACCGTCATCACTATGATCCGAACACTTCACTGGATCATTCAATCGGTAGGAGCGACAGGCGGTGTGTACAAAGGGCAGGGACATAGTCAACGCGAGCTGATGACTTTCGCTTACTAGGAATTCCTCATTGAAGATCAATAATTGCAATGGTCTATCCCCATCACGATGCAATTTGGCAAGATTTCCCAAACCTTTCAGGCCAGGGAGAGAAAGTCGTTGGTTGCATCAGTGTAGTGCGCGTGCGGCCCAGAACATCTAAGGGCATCACAGACCTGTTATTGCCTCAAACTTCCATGGCCTAGGAGGCCATAGTCCCTCTAAGAAGCTGGCCACGAAGGGGAACCTCCGCGTAGCTAGTTAGCAGGCTGAGGTCTCGTTCGTTAACAGAATTAACCAGAAAAATCACTCCACCAACTAAGAACGGCCATGCACCACCACCCATAGAATCAAGAAAGAGCTCTCAATCTGTCAATCCTTACTATGTCTGGACCTGGTAAGTTTCCCCGTGTTGAGTCAAATTAAGCCGCAGGCTCCACTCCTGGTGGTGCCCTTCCATCAATTCCTTTAAGTTTCAGCCTTGCGACCATACTCCCCCTGGAACCCAAACACTCTGATTTCTTAGAAGGTGCTGGCGGAGTCCTTAGAGCAACATCCGCCGATCCCTGGTCAGCATCATTTATGGTTGAGACTAGGACGGTATTTGATCGTCTTTGAGCCCCCAACTTTCATTCTTGATTAATGAAAACATCCTTGGCAAATACTTTCGTAGTGGATTGTCTCCCATAAATCCAAGAATTTCACCTCTGACAATGAAATACGAATGCCCCTGACAGTCCCTATTAATCATTACTCCGGTCTTGAAGGCCAACGGAATAGGACCAGACTCCTATCGCGTTATTCCATGCTAATGTATTCAGAGCATAGGCTTGCTTTGAGCACTCTAATTTCCCATGACAAAGAGCTGGTTGTCGAAGTGCCAATGGAGACCGTCGTGCTGAAGGGTGAAGGGCAGTGCGAGTCAAAAACATGGTTGGTTATGCGATTGGCGGGGGCATCACTGTGCACGCGACCACCTCAATTATAAGGCCACTCAAGGGCATCGTGTATAACACCCCCTCCGCACATTTATAGGTGATTAGAGCCTGCCCGCATACACGAACATGTCTAACCTCTGGAAAATTTCTCCTTTCCTAGTATAGCCTCGCTAACCATTCCCCGTGACACGTGATCTGCCAGTGCAGGTATAGAAAAGTTCCTACGGGTGAACACTCACACTAGCATTGTTGGACAAGCTTCAATCTCATGCACATGCACATACCAAAGAACTGCACCGTGAGGGAACCCACCCGTGAGCACCCACATCTTGGCAAAAAGCATTCATGTGATTTCTTCCCCTAGAGAGACACGTTGGGCCTGCACTTGTCGGAGCATTGCAAAGACGAGTGCTCTGGTTCGCAGGAGCTTGAGAAGAACACTCAGAGACATCCATTTCCTAGGCATATGCCACCTACACGCTTTTTGGTGCCCCCCGTACAAACGGCCATACTTCGACAAGCCCTCCCAGAATTTTTTATCTGAAGAGAGATGAAACGCCTTGGGCTTTTTGTCCACACAATGCAAACACTGAATGCTCTCTTTAAGGGGGAGCTGAAGAAGAGTATCTCCTGCAAAACCCATGAGCTGTAGCCATTCTGATTGCACAGGGCAGGACAGGGCATGGAGAGTTTTCGCATCCAAACAAAAATTATCGGTAATACTCTACGCTTCTACTGGCCCGGACCACAAAGGCTATCATGATAGTGCCATGCACTTCTATAGGATGAGACAGTGAAGAGGCGAGCACACACCGAGAATGCACTAGCGAATAAATTATGTGGCAACCAAACCTTTCGCCGGCTCCACTCTCAATCCCAAGGCTCTACCAATCGAAAAAAACTTAGGGTGGAGAGTGGACCCTTGATGAAATTAGGGACGTCGAGCAATGCACCCGTGCAACCATCTCTTTCCTTCTTGCAGTCCGGGCAGGATAAAAATGCAATGATAGAACGTGCCAATGAGACGGAGCCCTTGGCTAAAAGATACAACTCCATGCACACTCAGCAACAAGCGCATCTTAGAATCGAACACCAAATGTGCAATGTGTTGCAAGCTGTGCAGACACCTACATATAGGGTATATCCAACAAAACAAAGAGACAACTACTTCCCACCAGCTCCGCCATTGCGATTACCGAATGGGATATACTCACCGCCACAGATTAATGACCATCATTACCATCTCGGAATAGATACAAGCGCATCGAGCTTCATCCGATCAACTGGATGAATTTCACCTTGAAAGGGCCCAATCCAAAAGTTCTGGAGGTCACCTCCTGGAACTCTCAAGAACAAGGCCCATCTTACATGCAAACTCTGCTACTGCGCAAACATAGGTTGCAATTAAAGAGAAATTGCAAGGCCATCATAATGGCCCGAGGCCAATGCTCTGACTAAGTCAATTTTCTCTTGTAATCACCATGTCGTTGTTCATAGAGAGATCTCCCCATTCACTTGTGACGCGATGCACAATCCAAGTGCTAGATGCGAGCTCGCCCTTGAAAAAAAGACCACTCTCCAAGAAATCCCCCGATGACACATTGGAACGACAACTGCTATCGAACAATTCCCAATGTTGTGCCGATCAAGTTGGCACAGAGGTGACCTTAGGGAGCTCCTGCATAGCAATCAGGATGTGCTTTCATACCCATCTCTCACAAAAACCAATGTTAGCTATGAACAAATTTAGAATCCAAGCCTCGTATCCATCGATATCGTCGGCATTGGGTCTATATATTCAAAGGCCACGGAGAGGTTTCGAAAAGAGAAGCTCCCCTTCTCGCTCGCACAAACATTCCAAATGCTAGACACAAGCTCCCGCCCTTAGAATCACTCTCCAGATCACCGCAATGACACATTGGAATGACAACCACTGTTGAACAACTCCCGAATTTGTGCCGATGGAGTGAGAAAGAAGAGCAACTTTGGGGAGCTGCGCATAGCACACGGGCTGTGCTGCTTCATTCTGCTCTTATCTACAGATCCGATGTCATTGATTTTGTTTGGAATCTGAGGCTGCATTCATCCTTGCTCACACAAGAAATGGCTCTTCTCATCGAATGGCCACGAGGAGCTTCCGATTACAAAGGCTCCCTTGTCACTCGTGATGCGTAGCCCAATTGCTAGATGATGGCTCACCCTTCAGATCGCTGCCCAGGCAACCACCACAATGGCACCATTGGGAACGACAACCGCTGCCGAACCATTCCAAAAATTTTGTGCCAAAGAAGTTGTTGCAAAGAGAACCACTCTGGGGAGAGAGCACTGGCATAGCAAAATCAGGATGGCTTCACGGCCCTTCCAATAGAAACAATGTTGGTGCCAATATTCCAAATCCGAATAACGTGTCTTTCTCGAACACCAGCACTGATTCTATTGGGGAGGGTCACTGAGAGCTTTTGTTATCAAAGCCTCCCATTGCAGTCGCAATAGGCATGCAAAAAATATTTGCTAGAGCGCCAAGCACCCCACCTCATGGCTAGAGACAAGGGCTCGCCATTAAGATCAACTTCGAAATCGCAGAACAGAAGCGTTGTAGAATGGCAACCGCTGCCAAGTCTCTTCTGTAATTGTGTCGATCGAGTGATCGAAGAAGGTGCTCTAAGAGAGGGTCCAAGCATAGGCATTCGTTGGGAGATTTGTGCCAATAGAAAAAATTCATGCAATACCCGAGCAAAACCGGATGGAGGTGCTAGACGAGGGCTCCTGTTTTAGATCAAGGTTTAAAATCACCAAGTAGACACGGTGAGGGCTGGCAACCACTGCCAAACCTTTTTCCAAAATTGCGCTGGCTAAGTGACAAGAAAACATGATCTAAAGGAGAGTCAAGGAATAGCACCTCAAGGGTGGGCTTCATGCCCCTCCAATTGATTCAACGTCGGCGTCCACCGTTTCAAAATCTAACATTTCCATCCACCTTGACACCTGCGTTGAATCAATGAGAGGGGCATGAGAGAGTCTCGCAGCAACCACCTCTCCTATATAAGCTATTAGTGCTAGGCTCACTCTGCATTAGAAATTAGCGAACACACTGACATCCACCTTAATAATCCAAATCATTGAAAATTCTGACCAAACAGCCATCCACGACCCAATTTTTTATGAGGTCATCTAAGGAGCAAAATATTGTCATCGGTTAGGAGATGTGAAATCATGGAGCCAATGGACTAATATGGTCATCGAGCTCATCCGATCAATTGGATGAATTTCACCTTGAAGGGGCCCAATCCAAAAGTTCTGGAGGTCATCTCCTAGAACTCTCAAGAACAAGGCCCATCTTACTTGCAAACTCTGCTACTGCACAGACATAGGTTGCAATTAAAGAGAAATTGCAAGGCCATCACAGTGGCCCGAGGCCAATGCTCCGACTAAGTCAATTTTCTCTTGCAATCACCATGCCGCCGTTCATAGAGAGATCTCCCCATTCACTTGTGACATGATGCACAATCCAAGTGCTAGACGCGAGCTCGCCCTTGAAAGGCCACTTTCCAAGACATCTCCCGATGACACATTGGAATGACAACCACTGTTGAACCATTCCCAATATTGTGCCGATCGAGTTGGCACAGACGCGACCTTAGGGAGCTCCCACGTAGCAATCGGGATGTGCTTTCGTACCCATCTCTCACAAAAACCAATATGTTAGCTGTGAACAAATTTAGATTCCAAGGGTCATATCCATCAATATCGTCGGCACTGGGTCTATATATTCAAAGGCCAAGGAGAGGTTCCGATAAGAGAAGCTCCCCTGCTCGCCCACACAAACATCCCAAATGCTAGACACAAGCTCTTGCCCTTAGCATCGCTCTCCAGATCGCCACAATGACACATTGGAATGACAACCGCTGTCGAACAACTCCCGAATTTGTGCCGATGGAGTGAGAAAGAAGAGAAACTTTGGGGAATCGCGCATAGCACACAGGCTGTGCTGCTTCATTCTGCTCTTATATACAGATCTGATGTCATAGATTTTGTTTGGAATCCGAGGCTACATTCATCCTTGCTCACACAAACAATGTCTCTTCTCATCAAATGGCCACAGGGAGCTTCCGATTACAAAGTCTCCCTTGTCACTCGTGATGCGCAACCCAATTGCTAGACAATGGCTCGCCCTTCAGATCGCTGCCCAGGAAACCACCACAATGGCACCATTGGGAATGACAACCGCTGCCAAACCATTCTGAAAATTTTGTGCCAAAGAAGTTGTTGCAAATAGAACCACTCTGGGGAGAGAGCACTCGCATAGCAAAATCGGGATGGCTTCACGGCCCTTCCAATAGAAACGATGCTGGTGCCAATATTCCAAATCTGAATAACGTGTCTTTCTCGAACACCAGCACCGATTCTTGGGGAGGGTCACCGAGAAATTTTGTTATCAAAGCCTCCCACTATAGCTGCGATAGGCACACAAAAAATATTTGCTAGAGCACCAAGCACCCCACCTCATGGCTAGAGAAAAGGGCTCGCCATTAAGATCAACTTCGAAATCACAGAACAGACGCCCTGTAGAATGGAAACCACTACCAAGTCTCTTCCGTAATTGCGTCGGTCGAGTGATCAAAGAAGGTGATCTAAGAGAGGGTCCAAGCGTAGGAATTCATTGGGGGATTTGTGCTGATAGCAAAAATTCATGCAATACCCGAGCAACACCGGACAGAGGTGCTAGACGAGGGCTCCCGTTTTAGATCAAGTTCTAAAATCACCAAGTAGATGCGGTGAGGGCTGGCAACCGCTGCCAAACCTTTTTCTGAAATTGCGCTAGCTGAGTGACAAGAAAACATGATCTAAAGGAGAGTCGAGGAATAGCACCTTGAGGGTGGGCTTCATGCCCCTCCAATTGATTCAACGTCAGCATCCACCGTTTCAAAATCTGACATTTCCATCCGCCTTGACACCAGCGTTGAATTAATGAGAGGGGAATGGGAGAGGCTTGTGGCAACAACCTCTCCTATATAATCTATTAGTGCGAGGCTCGCTCTGCATTAGAAATTAGCGAACACACCGACATCTGGCTTAATAATCCAAATCATTGAAAATTCTGACCAAACAACCATCCACAACCCAATTTTTTATGAGGTCGTCTAAGGAGCAAAAGATTGTCATCGGTTAGGAGATGTGAATTCGTGGAGCCAAGGGACTAAAATGGTCATCGAGCTCATTCGATCAACTGGATGAATTTCACCTTGAAGGGGCCCAATCCAAAAGTTCCAGAGGTCATCTCCTAGAACTCTCAAGAACAAGGCCCATCTTACTTGCAAACTCTGCTACTACGCAAACATAGGTTGCAATTAAAGAGAAATTGTAAGGCCATCACAGTGGCCCGAGGCCAATGCTCCGACTAAGTCAATTTTCTCTTGCAATCACCATGCCACCATTCATAGAGAGATCTCCCCATTCACTTGTGACATGATGCACAATCCAAGTGCTAGACGCGAGCTCACCCTTGAAAGGCCACTTTCCAAGACATCCCCTGATGACACATTGGAACGACAACCACTGTCAAACCATTTCCAATGTTGTGCCGATCGAGTTGGCACAGAGGCGACCTTAGGGAACTCTCACGTAGCAATTAGGATGTGCTTTCATACCCATCTTTCACAAAAACCAATATGTTAGCTATGAACAAATTTAGAATCCAAGGCTCGTATCCATCGATATCGTCAGCACTGGGCCTATATATTCAAAGGCCATGGAGAGGTTCCGATAAGAGAAGCTCCCTTGCTCGCTCACACAAACATCCCAAATGCTAGACACAAGCTCTCGCCCTTAGCATCGCTCTCCAGATCGCCGCAATGACACATTGGAATGACAACCGCTGTCGAACAACCCTCAAATTTGTGCCAATGGAGTGAGAAAGACGAGAAACTTTGGGGAGCCATGCATAGAAAATGGGCTGCTGCTTCATTCCGCTCTTATATATAGATCCGATGTCATTGATTTCATTTGGAATCCAAGGTTGCATTCGTCCTTGCTCACACAAGCAATGGCTCTTCTCATCGAATGGTCATGGGGAGCTTCCAATTACAAAGGCTCCCTTGTCACTCGAGATGTGCAGCCCAACTGCTAGACGACGGCTCGCCCTTCAAATCGTGGCCTAGGCAACCACCACAACAACGCCATTGGAATGACAACCATTGCCGAACCATTCCAAAAATTTTTTTGCCAAAGAATTTGTTGCAAAGAGAACGACTCTGGGGAGAGGGCCCTCGCATAGCAAAATTGGGATGGCTTCACGACCCTCCCAATAGAAACGATGCTGGTGCCAATATTCCAAATCTGAATAACATGTCTTTCTCGAACACCAGCATCGATTCTATTGGGTCGATATCGTCGGCACTAGGTCTATATTCAAAGGCCACGGAGAGGTTTCGATAAGAGAAGCTCCACTGCTCGCTTGCACAAACATGCCCAAATCCTAGACGCAAGCTCCCACCCTTAGCATCGCTCTCCAGATCACCACAATAACACATTGGAACGACAACTGCTGTCGAACAACTCCCAAATTTGTTCCGATGGAGTGAGAGAAACAAGAGCCAGATTGGGTCGACAAAAATGGCTAAGCCAGATCAAGTCGGCCAGCATGGCTCGGCCACCATTTTTTGCCGAGAGCTTTCGATATTAAAGCTCCCATGTAGCTGCAATAAGTACACCATGAAAAATTGCTAGAGCGCTGAGCACCCATAGCAAATTGCCATTATACCAAGCAACGCCAGAGTGCTAGACAAGGGCTCACGTTTAGATTAAGTTTTAAAATCACCAAAAAGACACGCCATCGATTGGAAACTGCTGCCTCACCTTTTCCAAAATTGAGTCATCAGAAAACATGATCTAAAGGAGAGCCGAGGAAAAGCACTGAGATCGCTTCATGCTCCTTTCATTGATTCAACATCAGCATACACCGTTTGAAAACCCAACAATCTGATCCGCCTAGACACCAATGTTGAATCAATGAATGGGGCATGGGAGAGGCTCGCGGCAACAACCTCTCCTATATAAGCTATTAGTGCGAGGCTAGCTCTGCATTAGAAATCTACGATAGCACAGACAACTCCCTTAAAAATCCAATTCAATGAAAAATGTGACCAAACAGCCATCCACGACACCATTTTTGGAGCTCGCCCAAAATGGCTCAGCTAGCATGGCTCACCCAGATCGGCTCGGCCAACATGGTGACTTGGTGACTTGGTGAGAGTACCTGGAACTGTCAAGAAAAAAGGCCAATCTTACATGCAAACTCTGCTGCTGCACAAACATAGGTTGCAATTATAGAGAAATTGCAAGGCCGTCACAATGGCACGAGGCCAATGCTCTGACTACTAAGTCAATTTTCTCTTGCAATCGCCATGCCGCCATTCATAGAGAGATCTCCCCATTCACTTGTGATGACGCACAATCCAACTGCTAGATGCGAGCTTTCCCTTGAAAGGCTGCATTCTAAGACATCCCAATGACACATTGGAATGACAACCACTGTCAAACCATTCCCAATGTTTTGCCGATCGAGTTGGCACAGAGGCGATCTTAGGGAGCTCCCGCGTAGAAATCAGGAAGTGCTTTCATACCCTACTCTCACAAAAACCAATGCTAGCTGAAAAAATTTAGAATCCAAGGCTCGTATCCATCGATATCGTCGGCATTGGGTCTATACTCAAAGGCCATGGAGAGGTTCCGATAAGAGAAGCTCCACTGCTCGCTTGCACAAACATCCCCAAATGCTAGACGTAAGCTCCCGTCCTTAGCATCGCTCTCCAGATCACCACAATGACACATTGGAATGACAACCACTGTCGAACAACTCCCAAATTTGTGCCAATGGAGCGAGAAAGAAGAGCTAGATCGGGTCGACAAAAGCGGCTAAGCCAGATCAGGTCGGCCAGCATGGCTCGGCCACCATTTTTCGTCGAGAGCTTTCGATATTAAAGCTCCCATGTAGCTGCGATAAGTACACCATGAAAAATTGCTAGAGCGCCGAGCACCCATAGCAAATTGCCATTATACCAAGCGACGCCGAAGTGCTAGACAAGTGTTCACATTTAGATCAAGTTTTAAAATCACCAAAAAGACACGCCATGGATCGGCAACCGCTGCCTCACCTTTCCCAAAAATGAGTCATCAAAAAACATGATCTAAAGGAGAGCCGAGGAAAAGCACCGAGATCGCTTCATGCCCCTTTCATTGATTCAACATCAGCATACACCATTTGAAAACCCAACAATTCGATCCGCCTAGACACCAATGTTGAATCAATGAAAGGGGCATGGGAGAGGCTCACGACAACAACCTCTCCTATATAAGCTATTAGTGCGAGGCTCGCTCTGCATTAGAAATCTGCGATAGCACGGACAACTCCCTTAAAAATCCAATTCAATGAAAAATGTGACCAAACAGCCATCCATGACACCGTTTTTGGAGCTCGCCCAGAATGGCTAGGCCAGCATGGCTCGCCCAGAATGGCTAGGCCAGCATGGCTCGCCCAGATCGGCTCGGCCAGCATGGTGACTTGGTGACCTGGTGAGAGTACTTGGAACTGTCAAGAATAAAGGACAATCTTACATGCAAACTCTGCTATTGTGTAAACATAGGTTGTAATTATAGAGAAATTACAAGGCCGTCACAATGGCCCGAGGCCAATGCTCTGACTACTAAGTCAATTTTCTCTTGCAATCGCCATGCCACCATTCATAGATAGATCTCCCCATTCACTTGTGATGACACACAATCCAAGTGCTAGATGCGAGCTCGCCCTTGAAAGGCCGCGTTCCAAGACATCCCGACGACACATTGGAACGACAACCGCTGTCGAACCATTCCCAATGTTGTGCCGATCGAGTTGGCACAGAGGCGATCTTAGGGAGCTCCCGCGTAGCAATCAGGAAGTGCTTTCGTACCCTTCTCTCACAAAAAACAATGTTAGCTAAACAAATTTAGAATCCAAGGCCCGTATCCATCGATATCATTAGCACTGGGTCTATATTCAAAGGCCACGGAGAGGTTTTGATAAGAGAAGCTCCACTGCTCGCTTGCAAAAACATCCCCAAATGCTAGATGCAAGCTCTCGCCCTTAGCATCGCTCTCCAGATCATCGCAATGATATATTGGAACGACAACCACTGTTGAACAACTCCCGAAGTTGTGCCAATGGAGTGAGAAAGAAGAGCCAGATCAGGTTGATGAAAATGGCTAAGCCAGATCGGGACGGCCAGCATGGCTCGCCTAGATCGGGTCGGCCAGCATTTTTTGCCAAGAGCTTTCGATATTAAAGCTCCCATGTAGCTGCGATAAGTACACCATGACAAATTGCTAGAGTGTCGAGCACCCATAATAGCAAATTGCCATTATACTAAGCAATGTTGGAGTGCTAGACAAGGGTTCACGTTTAGATCAGGTTTTAAAATCACCAAAAAGACACACCATGGATCGGCAACCACTGCCTCACCTTTTCCAAAATTGAGTCATTGGAAAACATGATCTAAAGGAGAGCTGAGGAAAAGCACCGAGATCCCTTCATGCCCCTTTCATTGATTCAACATCAGCATACACCGTTTGAAAACCCAACAATTCGATCCGCCTAGACACTAATGTTGAATCAATGAAAGGGGCATGGGAGAGGCTCGCGGCAACAACCTCTCCTATATAAGCTATTAGTGCAAGGCTTGCTCTGCATTAGAAATCTGCAATAGCACGGAAAACTCCCTTAAAAATCCAATTCAATGAAAAATGTGACCAAACAGCCATCCACGACACCATTTTTGGAGCTCGCCCAGAACGGCTCAGCCAGCATGGCTCGCCCAGATCGGCTCGGCCAGCATGGTGACATGGTGACTTGGTGAGAGTATTTGGAACTGTCAAGAACAAAGGCCAATCTTACATGCAAACTCTGCTACTGTGCAAACATAGGTTGCAATTATAGAGAAATTGCAAGGCCGTCACAATGGCCCGAGGCCAATGCTCTGACTACTAAGTCAATTTTCTCTTGCAATCGCCATGTCGCTCTTCACAGAGAGATCTCCCCATTCACTTGTGATGACACACAATCCAAGTGCTAGACGCGAGCTCGCCCTTGAAAGGCCGCATTCCAAGACATTATGATGACACATTGGAACGACAACCGCTGTCAAACCATTCCCAATGTTGTGCCGATCGAGTTGGCACAGAGGCGATCTTAGGGAGCTCCCGCATAGCAATCGGGAAGTGCTTTCGTACCCTTCTCTCACAAAAACCAATGTTAGCTGAACAAATTTAGAATCCAAGGCCCGTATCCATCGATATCGTCGGCACTGGGTCTATATTCAAAGGCCACGGAGAGGTTCTGATAAGAGAAGCTCCATTGCTCGCTTGCAAAAACATCCCCAAATGCTAGACGCAAGCTCTAGCATTTTTCGCCAAGAGCTTTTGATATTAAAGCTCCCATGTAGCCATGATAAGTACACCATGAAAAATTGCTAGAGCACCGAGCACCCATAATAGAAAATTGCCATTATACCAAGAAACGCCGGAGTGCTAGACAAGGGTTCACATTTAGATCAGGTTTTAAAATCACCAAAAAGACACGCCATGGATACACCATTTGAAAACCCAACAATCCGATCCGCCTAGACACCAATGTTGAATCAATGAAAGGGGCATGGGAGAGGCTCGTGGCAATAACCTCTCCTATATAAGCTATTAGTGCAAGGCTCGCTCTACATTAGAAATCTGTGATAGCACAGAAAACTCCCTTAAATATCCAATTCAATGAAAAATGTGACCAAACAGCCATCCACGACACCGTTTTTGGAGCTCGGCCAGATCGGGTCGGCCAGCATGGCTCGCCCAGATCGGCTCGGCCAGAACGGCTCGCCCAGATCGGGTCGGCCAGAATGGCTCACCTAGATCGGCTCGGTCAGCATGGCTTGGCCAGAATGGCTCGCCCAGATCGGGTCGGCCAGCGTGGTTCGCCCAGATTAGCTCGGCCAGGCTGGCTCGCCCACCATTTTTCAAGCACACTACCTCCCCTATATAAGCTATTAGTGCAGGCCTTACTCTACATCAGAAATGTACATTCAGTGCACAAGTACCTTAAAATGCAATTCAATGAAAAATGTGACCAAATAGCCATCCATGACACCATTTTTGGAGCTCGCCCAGATCGGCTCGGCCAGCATGGCTCGCCCAGATTGGCTCGGCCAGCATGGCTCGGCCAGAACGGCTCACCCAGATCGGCTCAGCCAGGCTGGCTCGCCCACCATTTTTCAAGCACACTACCTCCCCTATATAAGCTATTAGTGCAAGCCTTACTCTACATCAAAAATGTACATTCAGTGCACAAGTACCTTAAAACCCAATTCAATGAAAAATGTGACCAAACAGCCATCCACGACACCATTTTTGGAGCTTGGCTAGATCGGCTCGGCTAGCATGGCTCGCCCAGATTGGCTCGGCTAGCATGGCTCGGCCAGAACGGCTCAGCCAGATCGGGTCGGCCAGCATGGCTTGCCCAAATCGGCTCGGCCAGCATGGCTTGGCCAGAACGGCTCGGCCAGATCGAGTCAGCCAGCATGGCTCGCCCAGATCGGCTCGGCCAAGCTGGCTCGCCCACCATTTTTCAAGCACACTACCTCCCCTATATAAGCCATTAGTGCAAGCCTTACTCTACATCAGAAATTTACATTCAGTGTACAAGTACCTTAAAACCCAATTCAATGAAAAATGTGACCGAATAGCCATCCACGACCCCATTTTTCATGAGGTTGTCAACGGAGACAAAGATTGGCATTGGTTAGGCGATTTGATTGCATCAGTCAGGGGGGTAAATTGATCATTTTTTGGAGACTGACTAGAATGGCTCAACGACCATTTTATATCGAAAGCTACCCGATTTGAGAATTATGACTCAAGTAGAATGGCTCGAGTACCCATTCTACGAACTTCAAGAGTCAACTTGGTGGGCCGACCTCGCAGGGTGACTTGATGAACAAACTTAAAGAGTCGACTTGGTGAGAGTACTTGGTGGGCTGACCTGGCAAGGTGACTTGATGAACTAACTTAAAGAGTAGACTTGGTGAGAGTACTCGGTGGGCTGCCCTGGTCATGTGACTTGATGAACGAACTTAAAGAGTCGACTTGGTGGGCTGACTTCGCTGGGTGACTTGATGAATGAACTTAAAGAGTCAACTCGGTGGGTCAAACTAGTGGGATGACTTGGTGAGAGTACTTGGTGGGCTGACCTGGCAGGGTGACTCGATGAACGAACTTAGAGAGTTGACTTTGCGAGAGTGTTTGGTGGGTCAAACTGACGGGGTGACTTGATGAACGAACTTAAAGAGTCAACTTGGTGAGAGAACTTGGTGGGTCAAGCTGGCGAGGTGAATTGATGAATGAACCTAAAGAGTCGACTTTGTGAGAGTACTTGGTGGGCTTTTCTGGCGGGGTGACTTGATGACCGAACTTAAAGGGTCACCTTGGTGAGAGTACCTGGTGGGCCGACCTGGCAGAGCGACTTGATGAACGAACTTAGAGAGTCAACTTTGTGAGAGTACTTGGTGGGGTGACTTGATGAACAAACCTAAAGAGTCGACCTGGTGAGAGTACTTGGTGGGCCGACCTGGCGAGGTGACATGATGAGCCAACTTAAAGAGTCGATTTGGTGAGAGTACTTGGTGGGGTGACTTGATGAACGAACTTAAAGAGTCGACCTTGCTGGCTGACTTGGCAGAGTGACTTCATGAATGAACTTAAAGAGTCCACTTGGTGGGCTGACCTGGCGGGGTGACTTGATGAACAAACTTAAAGAGTCGACTTGGTGAGAGTAATTTGTGGGCTGACCTGGCTGGGTGACTTGATGAATGAACTTAAAGAGTCAACTTGGTGGGGTGACTTGATGAACGCACTTGAAGGGTCAACTTGGTGGGGTGACTCTATGGACGAACCTAAAGAGTTGACTTGGTGAGAGTACTTGGCGGGGTGACTTGATGAACAGACTTAAAGAGTCGACTTGATGAGAGTACTTGGTGGGGTGACTTGATGAGCGCACTTGAAGAATCGACTTGGTTAGAGTACTTGGTGGGGTGACTTGATGAACGGACTCAAAGATTCAACTTGCTGAGAGTTCTTGGTGGCTCGACTTGATGAGCAGACTTAAAGAGTCCACTTGGTGAGAGTACTTGGCGGGGTGAACAGATGAACGGACTTAAAGAATCGACTTGGTGGGAGTACTTGGTTGGCCAAACTGGTGGGGTGACTTGATGAACAAACTTAAAGAGTCGACTTGGTGGGCCAACCTGGCAGGGTGACTTGATGAACGAACTTAGAGAGTCGACTTAGTGAGAGTACTTGGTGACTTGGTGGGCCGACCTTGCCGGGTGACTTGATGAACGAACTTAAAGAGTCCACTTGGTGGGCCGACCTGGCGGGGTGACTTGATGAATGAACCTAAAGATTCGACTTGGTGAGAGTACTTGGTGGGCAGACATAGCAGGGTGATTTGATGAATGAACTTAAAGAGTCGACTTGGTGAGAGTACTTGGTGGGGTGACTTGATGAACAAACCTAAAGAGTCGACTTGGTGGGCTGACCTGGCAGGGTGACTTGATGAACAAACTTAAAGAGTCAACTTGGTGAGAGTACTTGGTGGGCCGACCTGGCAAGGTGACTTGATGAACTAACTTAAAGAGTCGACTTGGTGAGAGTACTCGGTGGGCTGACCTGGTCACATGACTTGATGAACGGACTTAAAGATTTGACTTGGTGGGCCGACTTGGCCGGGTGACTTGATGAACGAACTTAAAGAGTCGACTTGGTGGGCCAACCTGGCAGGGTGATTTGGTGAGAGTACTTGGTGGGCTGACCTAGCAAGGTGACTCGATGAACGAACTTAGAGAGTCAACTTTGCGAGAGTACTTGGTGGGTCGAACTGGCAGGGTGACTTGATGAACGAACTTAAAGAGTCGACTTGGTGAGAGAACTTGGTGGGCCAAGCTGGCAGGATGAATTGATGAATGAACCTAAAGAGTCGACTTTGTGAGAGTACTTGGTGGGCCGACCTGGGCGGGTGACTTGATGACCAAACTTAAAGGGTCAACTTGGTGAGAGTACTTGGCGGGCTGACCTGGCTGAGCGACTTGATGAACAAACTTAGAGAGTCGACATTGTGAGAGTACTTGGTGGGGTGACTTGATGAAAAAACCTAAAGAGTCAACCCGGTGAGAGTACTTGGCGAGCCGACCTGGTGAGAGTACTTGGTGGGCCGACCTAGCGGGGTGACTTGATGAGCAAACTTGAAGAGTCAACTTGGTGAGAGTACTTGGTGGGCTGACCTGGCGAGCTGACTTGATGAACGAACTTAAAGAGTCGACCTTGTGGGTCGACTTGGCAGAGTGACTTCATGAACGAACTTAAAGAGTCCACTTGGTGGCTCAACGTAGAAGGGTGACTTGATGAACGAACTTAAAGAGTCAACTTGGTGAGAGTAATTTGTGGGCTAACCTGGCGGGGTGACTTGATGAATTAACTTAAAGAGTCGACTTGGTGAGGTGACTTGATGAACGCACTTGAAGGGTCGACTTGGTGGGGTGACTCTATGAACGGACCTAAAGAGTTGACTTGGTGAGAGCACTTGGTGGGGTGAACTGATGAACGAACTTAAAGAGTCGACTTGGTGTGAGTACCTGGTGGGGTGACTTGATGAACGGACATAAAGAGTCGACTTGGTGTGAGTACTTGTACTTGTTCTGGTGACTTGATGAACGGACTTAAAGAGTTGACTTGCTGGGGTGACTTGATGAAAGGACTTAAAGAGTCGACTTGGTGAGATTACTTGGTAGGGTGACTTGATGAATGCACTTGAAGAATCGACTTGGTTAGAGTACTTGGTGGGGCGACTTGATGAACGAACTTAAAGAGTCAACTTGGTGGGCCGACCTGGCAGGGTGACTTGCCGACTTGGCCGGCTGACTTGATGAATGAACTTAAAGAGTCCACTTGGTGGGCCGACCTGGCGAGGTGACTTGATGAATGAACCTAAAGAGTCAACTTGGTGAGAGTACTTGGTGGGCAGACATAGCGGGGTGATTTGATGAGCGAACTTAAAGAGTCAACTTGGTGAGAGTACTTGGTGGGGTGACTTGATGAACGAACCTAAAGAGTTGACTTGGTGGGCCGACCTGGCAGGGTGACTTGATGAACAAACCTAAAGAGTCGACTTGGTGGGCCATACTAGTAGGGTGACTTGATGAACAAACTTAAAGAGTCAACTTGGTGGGTCGACCTGGTAGGGTGACTTGATGAAAAAACTTAAAGAGTCGACTTGGTGAGATTACTTGGTGGGCCGACCTGGCGGGGTGACTTGATGAACAAACCTAAAGATTCGACTTGGTGAGAGGACTCGGTGGGCTGACCTAGTCACGTGACTTTATAAACAAACTTAAAGAGTCGACTTGGTGGGTAGACTTGGCCAGGTGACTTGATGAACGAACTTAAAGAGTCAATTTGGTGGGTCAAACTAGCGGGGTGACTTGGTGAGGGTACTTGGTGGGCTGACCCGACAGGGTGACTTGATGAACGAACTTAGAGAGTCGACTTTGTGAGAGTACTTGATGGGTCAAACTGGCAGGGTGACTTGATGATCGAACTTAAAGAGTCAACTTGGTGAGAGAACTTGGTGGGCCGAGCTGGCGGTTTGAAATGATGAACGAACCTAAAGAGTCGACTTTGTGAGAGTACTTGGTAGGCCGACCTGGCGAGGTGATTTGATGACCGAACTTAAAGGGTTGACTTGGTGAGAGTACTTGGCAAGCCGACCCGGTGGAGCAAGTTGATGAACGAACTTAAAGAATCAACTTGGTGAGAGTACTTGGTGGGGTGACTTGATGAACAAACCTAAAGAGTCGACTTGGTGAGAGTACTCGGTAGGCCGACCTGGCGAGGTGACTTGGTCATCAAACTTAAAGAGTTGACTTGGTGAGAGTACTTGGTGGGCTTACCTGGCAGGGTGACCTGATGAACGAACTTAAAGAGTCAACTTGGTGGGCCGACTTGGAAGAGTGACTTCATGAACAAACTTATAGAGTCCACTTGGTGGGCCGACCTGGCGGGGTGACTTGATGAACGAAATGAAAGAGTTGACTTGGTGGGGTGACTTGATGAATGCACTTGAAGGGTCAACTTTGTGGGGTGACTCTATGAACGGACCTAAAGAGTTGACTTGGTGAGAGCACTTGGTGGGGTCACTTGATGAACCAACTCAAAGAGTCAACTTGGTGAGAGTACTTGGTGGCTCGAATTGATGAGCGCACTTGAAGAATCGACTTGGTCAGAGTACTTGGTGGGGTGACTTGATGAACGGACTCAAAGAGTCAACTTGCTGTGAGGACTTGGTGGCTTGACTTGATGAGAAAACTTAAAGAGTCCACTTGGTGAGAGTACTTGGCGGGGTGAACTAATGAATGGACTTAAAGAATCGACTTGGTGGGAGTACTTGGTTGGCCGAACTGGAGGGTTGACTTGATGAACGAACATAAAGAGTCGACTTGGTGAGAGTACTTGTACTAGTTCAGGTGACTTGAAGAACGGACTTAAATAGTTGACTTGGTGGGGTGACTTGATGAAAGGACTTAAAGAGTCGACTTGGTGGGGTGACTTGATGAAAGGACTTAGAGAGTTGACTTGGTGAGAGTGCTTGGTGGGGCGACTTGATGAACGGACTTAAAGGGTCGACTTGGTTAGAGTACTTATTCTGGTGACTTGACGAACGGACTTGAAGAGTCGACTTGGTGGGGTGACTTGATGAAAGGACTTAAAGAGTCAACTTGGTGAGAGTACTTGGTGGGGCGACTTGATGAACGGACTTAAAGGGTCGACTTGGTTAGAGTACTTGTTCTGGTGACTTGATGAACGGACTTGAAGAGTCGACTTGGTGGGGTGAATTGATGAAAGGACTTAAAGAGTCGACTTGGTGAGAGTACTTGGTGGGGCGACTTGATGAACGGACTTAAAGGGTTGACTTGGTGGGGTGACTTGATGAACGGACCTAAAGAGTTGACTTGGTGAGAGTACTTGGCAAGGTGAACTGATGAATAGACTTAAAGAGTCGACCTAGTGGGGTAACTTGATGAATAGACTTGTAGAGTCGACTTGGTGAGAGTACTTGTTCTCGTGACTTGATGAACGGACTTAAAGAGTCGGCTTGGTGGGGTGACTTGATGAAAGGACTTAAAGAGTCGACTTGGTGGGGTGTCTTGATGAACGAACTTAAAGGGTCAAATTTGCGGGGTGACTTGATGAACGGACCTAAAGAGTTGACTTGGTGAGAGTACTCGGTGGGGTGACCTGATGAACATACTTAGAGAGTCAACTTGGTGGGCCAACTTGGTTGGGTGACTTCGTGAACGGACTTAAAGAGTCAACTTGGTGGGAGTACTTGGTGGGGTGACTTGACAAACGAACTTCAAGGGTCGACTTGGTGAGGTGACTTGATGAACGATCCTAAAGAGTTGACTTGGTGAGAGTACTTGGTGTGGTGTCTTGATGAATAGACTTAAAGAGTTGAATTGGTGAGAGTACTTGGTGGGGTGACTTGATGAATGCACTTGAAGAGTCGACTTGGTGGGGTGACTTTATGAACGGACCTAAAGAGTTGACCTAGTGAGAGTACTTGGTGGGGTGACTTGATGAACATAGTTAAAGAGTCGACTTGGTGAGAGTACTTCGTTGGGTGACTTGATGAACGCACCTGAAGAATCGACAAGGTTAGAGTACTTGGTGGGGTGACTTGATGAACGAACTTAAAGATTCAACTTGGTGGGCCGACCTGGCGGGGTGACTTGATGAACGAACTTAGAGAGTCGACTTGGTGAGAGTACTTGGTGACTTGGTGGGCCGACCTAGCCGGGTGACTTGATGAACAAACTTAAAGAGTCAACTTGGTGAGAGTACTCGGTGGGCTGACCTAGTCACGTGGTTCAAACTGGCGGGGTGAATTGATGAACGAACCTACAGAGTCGACTTTGTGAGAGTACTTGGTGGGCCGACCTGGCGGGGTGACTTGATGACCGAACTTAAAGGGTCGACTTGGTGAGAGTACTTGGTGGGCCGACCTAGCAGAGTGACTTGATGAATGAACTTAAAGAGTCGACTTGGTGAGAGTACTTGGTGGGGTGACCTGATGAACAAACCTAAAGAGTCGACCTGGTGAGAGTACTTGGTGGGCCGACCTGGCGGGGTGACTTGGTGAGAAAACTTAAAGAGTCGACTTGGTGAGAGTAGTTGGTGGGCTGACCTGGCAGGGTGACTTGATGAACGAACTTAAAGAGTCGACTTGGTGGGCCGACCTAGCGAGGTGACTTGATGAACGAACCTAAAGAGTCAACTTGCTGAGAGTAATCTATGGGCTGACCTGGTGGGGTGACTTGATGAATGAACTTAAAGAGTCGACTTGGTGGGGTGACTCAATGAACGGACCTAAAGAGTTGACTTGGTGAGAGTACTTGGTGGGGTGACTTGATGAAAGGACTCAAAGAGTCTACTTGGTGAGAGTACTTGGTGGCTCAACTTGATGAGCAGTCTTAAAGAGTGAACTTGGTGAGAGTACTTGGCTGGGTGAACTGATGAGTAGACTTAAAGAGTCGACTTGGTGGGCTGACCTGGTGGGGTGACTTTATGGATGGACTTAAAGAGTCGACTTGGTTAGAGTACTTGTTCTAGTGACTTGATGAACAGACTTGAAGAGTCAACTTGGTGGGGTGACTTGATGAAAGGACTTAAAGAGTCGACTTGGTGAGAGTACTTGGTGGGGCGACTTGACGAACGGACTTAAAGGGTCGACTTGGCGGGGTGACTTGATGAACGGACCTAAAGAGTTGACTTGGTGAGAGTACATGGCGAGGTGAACTAATGACCGAACTTAAAGGTGGGAGTACTTGGTGGGTCGACCTGGTGGGGTGACTTGATGAATGGACTTATAGAGTTGACTTGTTGAGAGTAGTTGTTCTAGTGACTTGATGAACGGACTTAAAGAGTCGGCTTGGTGGGGTGACTTGATGAAAGGACTTAAAGAGTTGACTTGGTGGGGTGACTTGATGAACGAACTTAAAGGGTCGACTTTGCGGGGTGACTCGATGAACGGACCTAAAGAGTTGACTTGGCAAGAGTACTCGGTGGGGTGACATGATGAACAAACTTAGAGAGTCGACTTGGTGAGAGTACTTGGTGGGGTGACTTGATGAACAAACCTAAAGATTCGACCTGGTGAGAGTACTTGGTGGGCCGACCTGGCGGGGTGACTTGATGGGAAAACTTAAAGAGTCAACTTGGTGAGAGTACTTGGTGGGGTGACCTGGCGGGGTGACTTGATGAACTTACTTAAAGAGTCGACCTTGTGGGCTGACTTGGCAGAGTGACTTCATGAACGAACTTAAAGAGTCCACTTGGTGGGATGACCTGGCGGGGTGACTTGATGAACAAACTTAAAGAGTCGACTTGGTGAGAGTAATTTGTGGGCTGACCTGGCGGGGTGACTTGATGAATGAACTTAAAGAGTCGACTTGGTGGGGTGACTTGATGAACGCACTTGAAGGGTCGACTTGGTGGGGTGACTCTATGAACGGACCTAAAGAGTTGACTTGGTGAGAGTACTTGGTGGGGTGACTTGATGAAAGGACTTAAAGAGTTGACTTGGTGAGAGTACTTGGTCGGGCGACTTGATGAACGCTTTTGAAGAATCGACTTGGTTAGAGTACTTGGTGGGGCGACCTGATGAACGAACTCAAAGAGTCGACTTGGTGAGAGTACTTGGCGGGGTGAACTAATGAAAAAACTTAAAGTGTCGACTTGGTTGGCCGACCTGGTGGGGTGACTTTATGGACGGACTTAAAGAGTCGACTTGGTTAGAGTACTTTTTCTGGTGACTTGATGAACGGATTTGAAGAGTCGACTTGGTGGGGTGAGTTGATGAAAGGACTTAAAGAGTCGACTTGGTGAGACTACTTGGTGGGGCGACTTGATGAATAGACGTAAAGGGTCGACATGGTGGGGTGACTTGATGAATGGACCTAAGGAGTTGACTTGGTGAGAGTACTTGGAGGGGTGAACTGATGAACGGACTTAAAGAGTCGACTTGGTGGGCCGACCCGGTGGGCTGACTTGATGAATGGACTTATAGAGTCGACTTGGTGAGAGTAGTTGTTCTGGTGACTTGATGAACGGACTTGAAGAGTCGGCTTGGTGGGGTGACTTGATGAAAGGACTTAAAGAGTTGACTTGGTGGGGTGACTTGATGAACGAACTTAAAGGGTCGACTTTGTGGAGTGACTCGATGAACGGACCTAAAGAGTTGACTTGGCGAGAGTACTCGGTGGGGTGACCTGATGAACAGACTTAGAGAGTCGACTTGGTGAGAGTACTTGGTGGGTCGACCTGGTTGGGTGACTTCGTGAATTGACTTAAAGAGTTGACTTGGTGGGGTGACTTGATGAACGGACTTCAAGGGTCAACTTGGCAA
This sequence comes from Cupressus sempervirens, assembly GCA_028749045.1. Classification (NCBI taxonomy): domain Eukaryota; kingdom Viridiplantae; phylum Streptophyta; class Pinopsida; order Cupressales; family Cupressaceae; genus Cupressus; species Cupressus sempervirens. The sequence continues at coordinate 554,405,944 of CM053784.1, forward strand.
GGTGACTTGATGAATGGTCCTAAAGAGTTGACTTGGTGAGAGTACTTGGTGTGGTGACTTGATGAACAGACTTAAAGAGTCAAATTGGTGAGAGTACTTGGTGGGGTGACTTTATGAACATAGTTAAAGAGTCGACTTGGTGAGAGTACTTGGTCGGGTGACTTGATGAACGCACTTGAAGAATCGACTTGGTTAGAGTACTTGGTGGGGTGACTTGATGAACGAACTTAAAGATTCAACTTGGTGGGCCGACCTGGCAGGGTGACTTGATGAATGAACTTAGAGAGTCGACTTGGTGAGAGTACTTGGTGACTTGGTGGGCCGACCTGGCCAGGTGACATGATGAACAAACTTAAAGAGTCGACTTGGTGAGAGTACTCGGTGGGCTGACCTGGTCACGTGACTTGATGAACGAACTTAAAGAGTCAACTTCATGGGCTGACTTGGCCAGGTGACTTGATGAACGAACTTAAAGAGTCGACTTGGTGGGTCAAACTAGCGGGGTGAGTTGGTGAGAGTACTTGGTGGGCTGACCTGGCAGGGTGACTTGATGAACGAACCTAGAGAGTCGACTTTATGAGAGTACTTGGTGGGTCGAACTGGCGGGGTGACTTGATGAATGAACTTAAAGAGTCGACCTGGTGAGAGAACTTGGTGGGCCGAGCTGGCAGGGTGAATTGATGAATGAACCTAAAGACTTGACTTTGTGAGAGTACTTGGTGGGCCAACCTGGCGGGGTGACTTGATGACCGAACTTAAAGGGTCTACTTGGTGAGAGTACTTGGCAGGCTGACCTGGCGGAGCGACTTCATGAACGAGTTGACTTGGTGAGAGTACTTGGTGGGGTGACTTGATGAATAAACCTAAAGAGTCGACCTGGTGAGAGTACTTGGTGGGCCGACCTGGCGGGGTGACTTGATGGGCAAACTTAAAGAGTCGACTTGGTGAGAGTACTTGGTGGGGTGACCAGGCGGGGTGACTTGATGAACGAACTTAAAGAGTCGACCTTGTGGGCCGACTTGGCAGAGTGACTTCATGAACAAACTTAAAGAGTCCACTTGGTGGGCCGACCTGGCGGGGTGACTTGATGAACGAACTTAAAGAGTCGACTTGGTGAAAGTAATTTATGGGTTGACCTGGTGGGGTGACTTGATGAATGAACTTAAAGAGTCAACTTGGTGGGGTGACTTGATGAATGCACTTGAAGGGTCAACTTGGTGGCGTGACTCTATGAACGGACCTAAAGAGTTGACTTGGTGAGAGTACTTGGTGGGGTGACTTGATGAAAGGACTTAAAGAGTCGACTTGGTGAGAGTACTTGGTGGGGCGACTTGATGAACACACTTGAAGAATCGACATGGTTAGAGTACTTGGTGGGGTGACTTGATGAATGGACTCAAAGAGTCAACTTGGTGAGAGTACTTGACGGGGTGAACTGATGAACAGACTTAAAGAGTTGACTTGGTGGGCCGACCTGGTGGGGTGACTTTATGAACAAACTTAAAGAGTCGACTTGGTTAGAGTACTTGTTCTGGTGACTTGATGAATGAACTTGAAGAGTCAACTTGGTGGGGTGACTTGATGAAAGGACTTAAAGAGTCGACTTGGTGAGAGTACTTGGTGGGGCGACTTGATGAACGGACATAAAGGGTCGACTTGGCGAGGTGACTTGATGAACGGACCTAAGGAGTTGACTTGGTGAGAGTTCTTGGCAAGGTGAATTGATGAACGGACTTAAAGAGTCAACTTGGTGGGCCGACCCGGTGGGGTGACTTGATGAACGAACTTATAGTGTCGACTTGGTGAGAGTAGCTATTCTGGTGACTTGATGAACGGACTTGAAGAGTCGGCTTGGTGGGGTGACTTGATGAAAGGACTTAAAGAGTCGACTTGGTGGGGTGACTTGATGAACGAACTTAAAGGGTCAACTTTGTGAGGTGACTCGATGAACAGACCTAAAGAGTTGACTTTATGAGAGTACTTGGTGGGTCGAACTAGCGAGGTGACTTGATGAATGAACTTAAAGAGTCGACCTGGTGAGAGAACTTGGTGGGCCGAGCTGGCGGGGTGAATTGATGAACGAACCTAAAGAGTTGAATTTGTGAGAGTACTTGGTGGGCCGACCTGGCAGGGTGACTTGATGACCGAAATTAAAGGGTCGACTTGGTGAGAGTACTTGGCAGGCCGACCTGGCGGAGGGACTTGATGAACGAGTTGACTTGGTGAGAGTACTTGGTGGGGTGACTTGATGAACAAACCTAAAGAGTCGACCTGGTGAGAGTACTTGGTGGGCCGACCTGGTGGGGTGACTTGATGGGCAAACTTAAAGAGTTGACTTGGTGAGAGTACTTGGTGGGGTGACCTGGCGGGGTGACTTGATGAACGAACTTAAAGAGTCGACCTTGTAAGCCGACTTGGCAGAGTGACTTCATGAAAAAACTTAAAGAGTCCACTTGGTGGGCCGACCTGGCGGGGTGACTTGATGAATGAACTTAAATAGTTGACTTGGTGAGAGTAATTTATGGCCTGACCTAGCGGGGTGACTTGATGAATGAACTTAAAGAGTCGACTTGGTGGGGTGACTTGATGAATGCACTTGAAGGGTCAAATTGGTGGGGTGACTCTATGAACGGACCTAAAGAGTTGACTTGGTGAGAGTATTTGGTGGGGTGACTTGATGAAAGGACTTAAAGAGTCGACTTGGTGAGAGTACTTGGTGGGGTGACTTGATGAACGCACTTGAAGAATCGACTTGGTTAGAGTACTTGGTGGGGCGACTTGATGAATGGACTCAAAGAGTCAACTTGGTGAGAGTACTTGGTGGGGTGAACTGATGAACAGACTTAAAGAGTCGACTTGGTGGGCTGACCTGGTGGGGTGACTTTATGGACGGACCTAAAGAGTCGACTTGGTTAGAGTACTTGTTCTGGTGACTTGATGAACGGACTTGAAGAGTCGACTTGGTGGGGTGACTTGATGAAAGGACTTAAAGAGTCGACTTGGTGAGACTACTTGGTGGGGCGACTTGATGAACAGACTAAAGGGTCGACTTGGTGGGGTGACTTGATGAATAGACCTAAGGAGTTGACTTGATGAGAGTACTTGGCAACGTGAACTGATGAACGGACTTAAAGAGTCGACTTGGTGGGCCGACCCAGTGGGGTGACTTGATGAACGGACTTATAGAGTCGACTTGGTGAGAGTAGTTGTTCTGGTGACTTGATGAACAGACTTGAAGAGTCAGCTTGGTGGGGTGACTTGATGAAAGGACTTAAAGAGTCGACTTTGTGGGGTGACTTGATGAACAAACTTAAAGGGTTGACTTTTTAGGGTGACTCGATGAATGGACCTAAAGAGTTGACTTGGCGAGAGTACTCGATGGGATGACCTGATGAACAGACTTAGAGAGTTGACTTGGTGAGAGTACTTGGTGGGCCGACCTGGTTGGGTGACTTCATGAACTGACTTAAAGAGTCAACTTGGTGGGGTGACTTGATGAATGGACTTCAAGGGTCAACTTGGCAAGGTGACTTGATGAACGGTCCTAAAGAGTTGACTTCGTGAGAGTACTTGGTGTGGTGACTTGATGAACAGACTTAAAGAGTCAAATTGGTGAGAGTACTTGGTGGGGTGACTTGATGAACATAGTTAAAGAGTCGACTTGGTGAGAGTACTTGGTCGGGTGACTTGATGAACGCACTTGAAGAATCAACTTGGTTAGTGTACTTGGTGGGGTGACTCGACAAACGAACTTAAAGATTCAACTTGGTGGGCTGACCTGGCAGGGTGACTTAATGAATGAACTTAGAGAGTCGACTTAGTGAGAGTACTTGGTGGGCCGACCTGGCCGGGTGACTTGATGAATAAAATTAAAGAGTCAACTTGGTGAGAGTACTCGGTGGGCTGACCGGATCACGTGACTTGATGAACGAACTTAAAGAGTCAACTTGGTGGGTCGAACTAGTGGGGTGACTTGGTGAGAGTACTTGGTGGGCTGACCTGGCAGGGTGACTTGATGAACGAACTTAGAGAGTCGACTTTGTGAGAGTACTTGGTGGGTAAAACTGGCGGGGTGACTTGATGAACGAACTTAAAGAGTCGACCTGGTGAGAGAACTTGGTGGGCCGAGCTAGCGGGGTGAATTATTGAACGAACCTAAAGAGTCAACTTTGTGAGAGTACTTGGTGGGCTGACCTGGGTGGGTGACTTGATGACTGAACTTAAAGGGTCGACTTGGTGAGAGCACTTTGTGGGTCGACCTAGCGGAGTGACTTGATGAACGAGTTGACTTGGTGAGAGTACTTGGCGGGGTGACTTGATGAACAAACCTAAAGAGTCGACCTGGTGAGAGTACTTGGTGGGCCGACCTGGCGGGGTGACTTGATGGGCAAACTTAAATAGTCGACTTGGTGAGAGTACTTGGTGGGGTGACCTGGTGGGGTGACTTGATGAACAAACTTAAAGAGTCAACCTTGTGGGTCAACTTGGCAGAGTGACTTCATGAATGAACTTAAAGAGTCAACTTGGTGAGAGTAATTTGTGGGCTGACCTGGCAGGGTGACTTGATGAATAAACTTAAAGAGTCGACTTGGTGGGGTGACTTGATGAACGCACTTGACAGGTCGACTTGGTGGGGTGACTCTATGAACGGACCTAAAGAGTTGACTTGGTGAGAGTACTTGGTGGGGTGACTTGATGAAAGGACTTAAAGAGTCGACTTAGTGAGAGTACTTGGTGGGGCGACTTAATGAACGCACTTGAAGAATCGACTTGGTTAGAGTACTTGGTGGGGCAACTTGATGAATAGACTCAAAGAGTTGACTTGGTGAGAGTACTTGGTGGCTCGACTTGATGAGAAAACTTAAAGAGTCAACTTGGTGAGAGTGAGCCTAATGGGGTGAGGTTGTGAGTGGGCCTAACAGGGTGAGTTGGTGGGGCGACTTGACGAGTGGAATTAGATAGCCAACGTGGTGAGGCGACTCGACGAGTTGGTTCGTTGAGATGACATGGTGATCTGACTTGGCGAGTCGACCTAGCGAGCGAACTTAAATAGTTGACTTGGCAACGTACTCGAGTCGACTTGGTGAGGCAACCTGGTGAGCGGGCTCAAAGAGTCAACATGGTGAGGTGACTCATTGAGTCAACATGGTGAGGCGACTCATGGTGAGGAGCTATCCTTGAGACGACTTGGTGGGCCTACTTGATTAGTCGACTTGGTGAGTTGACCTGACGAGCTGACATGGTGAGCGGGCTTAAAGAGGTGACGACTTGGTGGGGTAACTCGGCAAGCCAACTTATCAAGGTGAGATGGTGAGTCGACTTGGTGAGCTGACTTGGTGAGCACACTTAAAGAGTCAACTTCGTGAGGTGACTCGGCGAGTTAGCTCGCTGATGCGACTTGGGCGGGCCGACCTGGCGAGCGAACTTAAAGAGGCGACTTGGGCGGGCTGACCTGGTGAGCAAACTTAAAGAGTTGACTTGGCAACGTACTTGAACAACTGACTTGGTGAGCTGACATGGTGAGTGGGCTTAGAGAAGCAACTCGGTAGGGAAACTTGGCGAGCACACTTGCTGGGACAAGGTGGTAAAACAACTAGGTGATTCGACTTGGTGAGATGACTTGGTGAGTGAACTTAAGGGGTCAACTTGGTGAGGCAACCTGAATAGTCGACTCGATGAGCTGACTTGGGGAGCTGACATGGTGAGCGCTCTTAAAGAAGAGGCGACCTAGTGAGGCGAGATGGTAAGTCATCTTGGTGAGCCGGCTTGACGAGCTGTGAGCGGACTTAAAGAGTCAATTCTTGATTTGGCAAAGACCACATGGTCAGTTGACTTGGTGAGCCGACCTAGCTAGCAAAATTGGTAAGCAAACTTATAGAATCGACTTGCTGTCCCTAGCTAGGATCGCACGCCTGGGTCGACCCAACTTGGGTCACCCGACTCTGTCGCCCCAGCCTCGGGTGACCCGACTAGGTCGCCAGAGTGGGTTGAAAAGGGGAAGAAAAAAATAAAAAAAATCATAGGAGGCCCTATACAGCGAAAAGCACTAAATTTTGGGCATTACAAATTTTTTAAAAAAAACAAGTTACCTGCTTTTGGATCACGCACAAGTTTCAGTTCACGTATTGCCGAGCCGACTCGAGGCGTTACACCTAGCTAGCCAGATTCGAGGTAGGGTTGAAAACTTTGGGTGTTAACCAAAAAGAAAAAGTTAGTCACTTTTGGATCACGTACATGGCTCGGGGCACTTAGAATCAAGTCGAGCATGGTGACATGAGTCATGCAAAAAATTTGGAGACGACTCGAGTCAGGGCATCCGACTCTATCCGAGTTCAAAACTTTGGGACTTGACAAAAAAAAGAAAAAGGAAAAAGTTTCCCGATTTTGGATCACGTAAGTGACTCGGGCCACTCAAAATCAAGGCGAGTGCAGTTACATGAGTCGAGTAAAAAAAAAAATGGAGGCAGTTAAGGCTCGAGGCAATTCGAGTCGGGGTAGCTGAGTCGATTCGAAAACTTTGGCCATTAGCCAAAAAAAGAGTTAATCGCTTTTGGATCATGTACATGACTTGGGGTGCATAGAATCAAGTCAAGCACGGTGACATGAGTGGTTCGAAAAAATTGCAGGCGATTAAGGCTCGAGGCGATTTGAGTCGGGGTTGCTGACACGATTCGGGTTGAAATCTTTGGGTGTTAACCAAAGAAGGAAGAAGTTAACCGCTTTTGGATCACGTACATGACTCGAGGCACCAAGTCGAGCACGGTGACATGAGTCCTGCGAAAAAAATGGAGGCGGTTAAGGCTCGAGGCGATACGAGTCGGGGTTGCCGACACAATTTGTGTTGAAAACTTTGGGCGTTAACCCAAAAAAAGAGTTGATCGCCTTTGGATCACACACATGACTCGACGCACTTAGAATCATGTCAAGCACGGTGACATGAGTCTTGCGAAAAAATTGGAGGCAATTAAGGCTCGATGCGATTTGAGTCAGGGTTCGGGTAGTTGGGGCGATTTGTGTCGGGGTTGCCGACACGGCTCGAGTTGAAAACTTTGGGCATTAACCCCAAAAAGAAAAAAGTTGACCTCTTTTGGACCACGTACATGACTCGGGGCACTTAGAATCAAGTAGAGCATGGTGGCATGGGTTGTGCAAAAAATTCGGAGGCGATTCGAGTCGGGGTAGCCAACTCGATTTGAGTTCAAAACTTTGGGCGTTAACCAAAAAAATAAGTTGACCGATTTTGGATCACGTACATGAGTCGTCTGCCCTCGCGAAAATTACAAAACCCGGGGACCCGCCTAGAATTTGCAGTCGGAAGATTTTTCTGCCCTCACAAAAATTTACAAACCCCACCCGTTCGAAATTTGGACTTGGAAGATTTTTTCGCCCTCGTGGAATTTACAAACCCCACCCGCTCGGAATTTGGCACTTGGAAATTACGAAACCCCGCCCGCCCGAAATTTGGACTTGGAAGATTTTTCTACCCTCATAGAAATTGCAAACCCGACCCACATGAAAATTGCACTTGGAAGACTTTTTCGCACTCGCAGAAATCACAAAACCCCACCCGCGGGGAATTCGGCACTTGGAAGATTTTTCTGCCCTTCCGAAAATTGCAAACCCCACCAGCTCGAAATTTGGGACTTGGGAGATTTTTTTCCCCCTCGTGGAAATTTTACAAAACCCCACTCACCCGAAATTTGGCACTCGGGAGATTTTTCTGCCCTGGCAGAAATTTCTACAAAACCCCTCCCTCCCGCCAGGAATTTGGCACTCGGGAGATTTTTCTGCCCTGGCGGAAATTGCAAACCCCACCCGCCAGGAATTTGGCACCTGGGAGATTTTTATGCCCTCGCAGGAATTTTCACAAAACCCCACCCACTCGAAATGTGGCACGTGGGAGATTTTTTCGCCCTCGCGAAGATTTTCACAAAACCCCACTCACCCAGAATGTGGCACTTGGGAGATTTTTCTGCCCCGGCAGAAATTGCAAAACCCCACCCGCCGAGAATTCGGCACTTGGGAGATTTCTTCGCCCTCACAAAAATTTTCACAAAACCCCACCCGCTCGAAGTTTGGCACCTGGGAGATTTTTCCCACCCTCACAAAAAATTGCAAACCCCACCCACCTGAAATTTGGCACTTGGAAGATCTTCCCACACTTGCACAAATTGCAAACCCCACCCGCCAGGAATTTGGGACCTGAGAGATTGTTACGAGCTCGTAAGAAACAACCTTGCCAACCCCACTGCCACCCAGAATTTGGCACTTGGGAGATTTTCTCACCCTCGTGCAAATTACAAACCCCACCCACCTCAGAGTCGAAAAAGGTTTTACGAATCGAGACGATAGAGGGCTGAATCTCAGTGGATCGTGGCAGCAAGGCCACTCTGCCACTTACAATACCTTGTGACATGGGCCCCTAGGAGTGCAAGAGCACCCCTACTACGGGTCGCAATGTAGTTGGAGAGAGATATGCGCCGCATCTAGCGTGGATTTTGACTTAGAGGCGTTCAGTCATAATCTGACACACGATAGCATCATGCCACTAGCTTTTCAACCAAGCGCGATGACCAAATGTGTGAATCAATGGTTCCTCTCATACTAAGTTGAATTACTATCATGGTGCGGATCATCAGTAGGGTAAAACTAACCTGTCTCATGACCGTCTAAACCCAGCTCACGTTCCCTATTGGTGGGTGAACAATCCAACACTTGGTGAATTCTGCTTCACAATGATAGGAAGAGCCGACATCAAAGGATCAAAAAGCAACATCGCTATGAACGCTTGGCTGCCACAAGCCAGTTATCTCTGTGGTAACTTTTCTGACACCTCTAGCTTCAAATTCTGAAAGTCTAAAGGATGGATAGGCCATGCTTTCACGGTTTGTATTCGTACTAAAAATCAAAATCAAATGAGCTTTTACCCTTTTGTTCCACATAAGATTTCTGTTCTCGTTGAGCTCATCTTAGGACACCTGCATTATCTTTTAACAGATGTGCTGCCCCAGCCAAACTCCCCACTTGAAAATGTCTTCCGCCCGGATTGGCACATCTAGACGCACCTTAAGGCCAAAAATAGGGGCATTGCCCCATCTCTACCTCATGAAATAAGTAAAATAACATTAAAAGTAGTGGTATTTCACTTGCGCCCAAAAGCTCCCACTTATTCTACACCTCTCAAATCATTTCACAAAGTCGGACTAGAGTCAAGCTCAGTAGGGTCTTCTTTCCCTGCTGATTCTGCCAAGCCCGTTCCCTTGGTTGTGGTTTCGCTAGATAGTAGATAGGGACAGTGGGAATTTCGTTAATCCATTCATGCACATCACTAATTAGATGACAAGGCATTTGGCTACCTTAAGAGAGTCATAGTTACTCCCACCGTTTACCCACGCTTGGTTGAATTTCTTCACTTTGACATTCAGAGCACTGGGCAGAAATCACATTGGGTCAGCATCCGCAGGGACCATCGCAATGCTTTGTTTTAATTAAACAGTCAGATTCCCCTTATTCGTACCAGTTCTGAGTCGACTGTTCGCCGCCTAGGGAAAGCCCTCCGAAGGGGGCGTCCTGCGTCTGTCGCCCGATCGGCACGCGACGGCCTGCCCTCACCGTGGGAGTAGCTCGGGAAGGCCGCCAATAGCCCACGAGTTTGGGGCGCATACCCCTAGGCCCAGCCCTCAGAGCCAATCCTTTTCCCGAAGTTACGGATCCATTTTGCCGACTTCCCTTACCTACATTGTTCTATTGACCAGAGGCTGTTCACCTTGGAGACCTAATGCGGTGATGAGTACGACCGGGCATGAACGGTACTCGGTCCTCTAGATTTTCAAGGGCCACCGAAGGTGCACCGAACACTGCGGGACGTGGGGTGCTCTTCCAGCCGCTGGACCCTATCTCCGGTTGAACCAATTTTAGGGTGGGCAGGCTATTAAAAAGAAAAGATAACTCTTCTCGGGGCCCCCGCCGACATCTCTAGATTTCCTAATGTTGCCATCCGCCGCCACGTCCCAGTTCGGGAATATTAACCTGATTCCCTTTCGATGATTGCGCAAAGTGCACCCTTGAAACAGGGTTTCCCCATCTCTTAGGATCGACTAACCCATGTCCAAGTGCTGTTCACATGGAACCTTTCCCCACTTCAGTCTTCAAAGTTCTCATTTGAATATTTGCTAATACCACCAAGATCTGCACCGGGGGCCAGTCCACCTAGGCTCACGCCCAAGGTTTTGCAACAACCCCCGCGTCCTCCTACTCATTGGAGCCTAGTACTTGCCCCAATGGCTGAGTATAGGTTGCGCGCTTTAGCGCCATCCATTTTCGGGGCTAGTTGATTCGACAGGTGAGTTGTTACACGCTCCTTAGCGAATTTTGACTTCCTTGACCACCGTCCTGCTGTCTTAATCAACCAACACCCTTTATGGGATCTGGGTTAGTGCACAATTTGGCACTGTAACTTGGCTTTCAGTTCATCTCGCATCACCAGTTCTGCTTACAAAAAATGGCCCACTTGGAGCTCACGATTCCGTGGCACGGCTCAACAAAGCAGCTGCGCTGACTTACCTATTTAAAGTTTGATAATAGGTCGAGGGTGTTAAGCCCCCGATGCCTCTAATCATTTGCTTTACCCGATAAAACTTGCACGTGAGCTCCAGCTATCCTGAGGGAAACTTCGGAGGAAACCAGCTACTAGACGGTTCGATTAGTCTTTCACCCCTATACCCAAGTCAGACGAATGATTTGCACTTCAGTATTGCTGCGGGCCTCCACCAGAGTTTCCTCTGGCTTCGCCCTACTCAGGCATAGTTCACCATCTTTTGGGTCCCAATAGGTGTGCTTGCACTCGAACCCTTCACAGAAGATCAGGGTCAGTCGACGGTGCACCCCCCAAGAGGGGATCTCTCCAGTCAGCTTCCTTGCGCCTTGCAAGTTTTCCCAACCCGCCAACTCGTACAAATGTTAGACTCCTTGGTCCGTGTTTGAAGACGGGTCAGATGGAAAGCCCACTGGCCAGCACCACGAGCGGGTACTCACGCCTGACTTGGGGAAGCAGTAGAGATGCAGCAATGCCCATACTGCGGCGGGCCGTTGAGCCTAGAATAAAGATCCTCACGAGGAATTGTTCGATCGGCGCAAACAACCACTGACCTTTGCAAGCCACCGCTCGTCGTGACGGATTGACGGACCTCATGCTTATTTCATCTGACCGAGCACCACTTGCAGATGCAGATGGCCATCTCTGCTCCTTGCTGGGGAGGGAAAAATTTTGTAGTGCGACGCCCAAACAGACGTGCCCTTGGCCGAGGCCTCGGGTGCAACTTGCATTCAAAGACTTGATGATTCACAGGATTCTGCAATTAACACTAAGTATTGCATTCTGCTACATTCTTCATCGTGGCGAGAGCCGAGATATCCGTTGCCGAGAGTCATGATTTTGTTTTTCTTTTGTCTTTCGGTGACCCAAGCGCGCAAGGCGCTAGCTCACACTTCATTCTTTGGATTTCTAAGGTGCGCAATGCACCCGTGTGTTGGGTGTTTGACACATCCCAAACCCTGAGCACCCAATGGGTGTGACAAGGAACGTTGTGGTGTGTCCCCGCCCCATCACCTCATAAAGGTGGGAGGCGATGCATGGGAGAGCCGTGTCAGTGGATGGGGCCCCTGCCCCGCAAATCATGTGAGTGCACACATCCTAAACACAGATTGCTCCAAGTGATGAGTCAACACACCTGGGCAAGGCAACGGGGGGTTACGGCAGTCCCAACTTGCTGCCGTCGAAATGACAGATCCCTGGCACAGCACCGTGCATGCGATCAGACCATGAAATCTTAGCAGTGGGGGACAAGGCTCGGACCCCCTCTGAACTGCAATCGAGCAGAGACCTCTCGCTCTGACATGGACGTTGTTCGAAGGCACCGATCCTAATCCAGATGGCATCCGAGTCTCTTCTTCGCCCCACGCGTTGCCAAGATTTTGGGGGCGGGGAGGAGGCCAGCTCCATCCCCTACACGATTTAGGATCTCGAACCGAAAATGATCCTACCGTAGGTTCACCTATGGTAACCTTGTTACGACTTCTCCTTCCTCTAAATGATAAGGTTCAGTGAACTTCTCATGACATCGCTGATAGGAATCGCCGTCATCGCCGTGATCCGAACACTTCACCAGATCATTCAATCGGTAGGAGCGATGGGTGGTGTGTACAAAGGGCAGGGACGTAGTCAATGCAAGCTGATGACTCGTGCTTACTAGGAATTCCTTGTTGAAGATCAATAATTGCAATGGTCTATCCCCATCACGATGAAATTTTTCAAGATTTCCCAAACCTTTTGCGCCAGGGAGAGAAACTTGTTGGTTGCATTAGTGTAGCGCGCGTGTGGCCCAGAACATCTAAGGGCATCACAGACTTGTTATTGCCTCAAACTTCCATGGCCTAGGAGGCCATAGTCCCTCTAAGAAGTTGGCCACGAAGGGGAACCTCCACGTAGCTAGTTAGCAGGCTGAGGTCTCATTCGTTAACAGAATTAACCAGACAAATCACTCCACCAACTAAGAATGGCCATGCACCACCACCCATAGAATCAAGAAAGATCTCTCAATCAATCAATCCTTACTATGTCTGGACCTAGTAAGTTTCCCCGTGTTGAGTCAAATTAAGCCACAGGCTCCACTCCTGGTGGTGCCCTTCTGTCAATTCCTTTAATTTTCAGCCTTGTGACCATACTCCCCCTGGAACTCAAACACTCTGATTTCTCAGGAGGTGTTGGCGGAGTCCTTAGAGCAACATCCGCCAATCCCTGGTCGACATCGTTTATGGTTGAGACTAGGATGGTATCTTATCATCTTTGAGCCCCCAACTTTCGTTCTTGATTAATGAAAACATCCTTGGCAAATGCTTTCGCAGTGGTTCATCTTCCATAAATCCAAGAATTTCACCTCTGACAATGAAATATGAATGCCCTCGACAGTCCCTATTAATCATTACTCCGATCTCGAAGGCTAACAGAACAAGACCAGACTCCTATTGCGTTATTCCATGCTAATGTATTCAGAGCATAGGCTTGCTTTGAGCACTCTAATTTTTTCAAAGTAACGGCGCCGGAACCGCGACCTAGCCAATTAAGGCCAGGAACACGCTGCCGACAGAAGGGACATGAGGGCCAGTGCACACCCAAAAGGCAGATCGACCGTGATGACCCAAGGTCCAACTACGAGCTTTTTAACTGCAACAACTTAAATATACACTATTGGAGCTAGAATTACCGCAGCTGCTGGCACCAGACTTGCCCTCCAATGGACTTGGCACCAGACTTGCCCTCCAATGGACTTGGCACCAGACTTGCCCTCTCCAAAATTGAACCCTAATTCTCTGTCACCTGTCACCACCATGGTAGGCCTCTATCCTACCATCGAAAGTTGATAGGGCAGAAATTTGAATGAAGCGTCGCCAGCACAAAGGCCATGCGATCTGTCGAGTTATCATGAATCACTAGAATAGCGGGCGAGCCCGCGCCGGCCTTTTATCTAATAAATGCATCCCTTCTGAGAGTCGAGATTTGGTGCATGTATTAGCTCTAGAATTACTACGATTATTCGAGTAGCAAAGTACCATCAAAGAAACTATAACTTATTTAATGAGCCATCCGCAGTTTCACAGTCTGAAATAGTTCATACTTAGACATTCATGGCTTAATCTTTGAGACAAGCATATGACTACTAGTAGGATCGACCAGGTAGCTTCTAACAATGAGGGGGACCCCCAAGGCCTGCTACAGCCAAGGGATGCCCGCCACGATGGGAAACCAAAATTTGCATTCGCTCTGTCATGCATCCAAACATAATCCGCCACACAAGCAACAAGAATAACGTTCACAGCACATGCAGGACTCACAACGCTCAAAGATTTCACACAAGAGGAAAGTGTCCCATCATCAACCAGAGAGGGCCGAACAAGGAGCCTCAATTCACATGCACCTGAGAAGAACATCCTGTTTGGAACCCTTTACCCTCGAACTCGCTATCGCCACTACTTGGAAAGAAGCCTCGAGTCTGTACGAGATGCACTGCGCATGTAGCCACCTCAATTGTAAGGCCACTCAGAGACATCCATTTCCTAGGCATATACCTCCTACACACCTGTTGAGGTGCACTAGCACAAACAAAATCCTTCTCAATCGCAACAAACATTTTCCCATGATGAAGAGCTGGTTGCTGAAGTGCCAACGAAGACTGCCGTGCTGAAGGGTGAAGGGCCATGCGAGTCAAAAACATGGCTGGTTATGCGATTGGCGGGGGCATCACTATGCAGGCGACCACCTCAATTATAAGGCCACTCAAGGGCATCATGTATAACACCCCTTCTGCACATTTATAGGTGATGAGAGCCCGCTGGCATACACGGACATGTCTAACCTCTGGCAAATTTCTCCTTTCCTAGCACAGCCTCGCTAACCATTCCATGTGACACGTGATCTGCCAGCGCAAGTACAGAAAAGTTCCTACGGGTGAACACTCACACTAGCATTGTTAGACAAGCTTCAATCTCATGCACATGCACATACCGAAGAATTGCACCGTGAGGGAACCCACCCGCGAGCACCCACATCTCGGCAAAAAGCATTCATGCGATTTCTTCCCCTAGATAGACACGTTGGGCCTGCACTTGTCGGAGCATTGCAAAGACAAGCGCTCTAGTTCGCAGGAGCCTGAGAAGAACATCTCGTACGAAACCCGTTCCCCCAAAATGCTTGAATCACAAATGCTCGCAGCAGAGTCATAATGCAAAGATGTACACCGCGCATGCGACCGAGTAAGGACACTCAGAGACATCCATTTCCCAGGCATATGCCCCCTACACGCTTTTTGGTGCACCCCGTACAAACAGCCATACTTCAACAAGCCCTCCCAGAATTTTGCATCTAAAGAGAGATAAAATGCCTTGGGCATTTTGTCCACAAAATGCAAACACCGAACACTCTCTTTAGGGGGGAGCTGAAGAAGAGTATCTCCCGCAGAACCCATGAGCCACAGCCATTTGGATTGCATAGGGTAGGACAGGGCATGGAGAGTTTCCGCATCCAAACAAAAATTATCGGTAATACTCTACGCTTCTACTGGCCCGAACCACAAAGGCTGTCACGACAGTGCCATGCACTTCTGTAGGATGAGACAGTGAAGAGGCAAGCACGCAAGGAGAACGCACTAGCGAATAAATTATGCAGCAACCAAACCTTTTGCCGGCCCCCCTCTCAATCCCAATGCTCTACCAATTGGAAAAAACTTAGGGTGGAGAGCGGACCCTTGATGAAGTTAGGGACATCGAGAAATGCACCCGTGCAACCATCTCTTTCCTTCTTGCTGTCCGAGCAGGATAAAAATGCAATGATAGAATGTGCCAATGAGACAGAGCCCTTAGCTAAAAGATACAACTCCATGCACACTCAGCAACAAGCGCATCTTAGAATCAAACACCAAATGTGTAGTGTGTTGCAAGCCGTGCAGACACCTACATATAGGGTGTATCCAACAAAACAAAGTGACAAGTACTTCCCACCAGCTCTGCCATTGCGATTACCGAATGGGATATACTCACCGCCACAGATTAATGACCATCATTACCATCTTAGAATAGATACAAGCACATCGAGCTTCATCCGATCAACTGGATGAATTTCACCTTGAAGGGGCCCAATCCAAAAGTTTTGGAGGTCACCTCCTGGAACTCTCAAGAACAAGGCCCATCTTACATGCAAACTCTGCTACTGTGCAAACACAAGTTGCAATTAAAGAGAAATTGCAAGGCCGTCACAATGGCCCAAGGCAAATGCTCTGACTAAGTCAATTTTCTCTTGCAATCACCATGCCACCATTCACAGAGAGATCTCCCCATTCACTTGTGACGCAACGCACAATCCAAGTGCTAGACGCGAGCTCGCCCTTGAAAGGGCCACTTTCCAAGTCATCCCCCGTTGACACATTAGAACGACAACCGCTGTCGAACCATTCCCAATGTTGTGCCGGTCAAGTTGGCACAGAGGCGACCTTGGGGAGCTCCCGCATAGCAATCAGGATGTGTTTTCGTACCCATCTCTCACAAAGACCAATGTTAGCTGTGAACAAATTTGGAATCCAAGGCCACGCATCCATCGATATCGTCGAGGCACTGGGTCTATATACAAAGGCCACGGAGAGGTTCCGAGAAGAGAAGCCCCCCCTGCTCGCTCGCACAAACATCCCAAATTCTAGACACAAGCTCCCGCCCTTAGCATTGCTCTCTAGATCACCATAATGACACATTGGAATGACAACCACTGTCGAACAACTCCCAAAATTGTGGCGATGGAGTGAGAGAGAAGAGCAGCTTTGGGGAGAGGCACATAGCAAACGGGCTGCTCCTTCATTCCGCTCTTATATACAGATCCGATGTTGCTGATTTTGTTTGGAATCTAGGGTGCATTCATCCTTTCCCACAAGAGAAATGGCTCTTCTGATCGAATGGCCATGGGGAGCTTCCGATAACAAAGGCTCCCTTGTCACTCGTGCTGCGCAGCCCAACTGCTAGATGACGGCTCACCCTTCAGATCGCTGCCCAGGCAACCACCACAACGGCACCATTGGAACGACAACCGCTGTCGAACCATTCCAAAAATTTTGCACCAAAGAAGTTGTTGCGAAGAGAATGACTCTGGGGAGAGAGCACTCACATAGCAAAATCGGGATGGCTTCACGACCCTTCCAATAGAAATGATGCTAGTGCCAATATTCGAAATCCAAATAACGTGTCTTTCTCGAACACCAGCACCGGTTCTATTGGGGAGGGTCACCGAGAGCTTTTTTTTATCAAAGCCTCCCATTGTAGCCATGATAGGCATGCAAAAAATTTTTCTAGAGCGCCAAGCACCCACCTCATGGCTAGAGACAAGGGCTCGCCATTAGATCAACTTTAAAATCGCAGAACAGACGTGCTGTAGAATGGCAACTGCTGCCAAGTCTCTTCTGTAATTGCATTGATCGAGTGATCAAAGAAGGTGTTCTAAGAGAGGGTCCAAGCATAGGCATTCATTGGGGGATTCGCGCCGATGGTATAAATTTATGCAATACCCAAGCAACACCGGACGGAGGTGCTAGATGAGGGCTCCCGTTTTAGATCAAGTTTTAAAATCACCAAGAAGACGCGGTGAGGGCTGGAAACCGCTGCCAAACCCTTTTCCAAAATTGAGCCAGCTGAGTGACAAGAAAACATGATCTAAAGGAGAGTCTAGGAATAGCACCCACGAGGGTGGGCTTCATGCCCCTCTAATTGATTCAACGTCGGCGTCCACCATTTCAAAATCTGACATATCTATCCGCCCTGACAGCGGTGTTGAATCAATGAGGGGGGCACGGGAGAGGCTCACAGCAACCACCTCTCCCATTGTAGCTGCGATAGGCACGCAAAAAAATTTTCTAGAGCACCAAGCACCCACCTCATGGCTATAGACAAGGGCTTGCCATTAGATCAACTTCAAAATCGCAGAACAGACGCGGTGTAGAATGGCAACCGCTGCCAAGTCTCTTCCATAATTGCGTCGGTTGAGTGATTAAAGAAGGTGATCTAAGAGAGGGTCCAAGCGTAGGC
This sequence comes from Cupressus sempervirens, assembly GCA_028749045.1. Taxonomy (NCBI): domain Eukaryota; kingdom Viridiplantae; phylum Streptophyta; class Pinopsida; order Cupressales; family Cupressaceae; genus Cupressus; species Cupressus sempervirens. The sequence goes on from CM053784.1 coordinate 554,423,560, forward strand.
ACTCATTGGGGGATTCTCGCCGATGGCATAAATTTATGCAGTACCCGAGCAGCACCGGACGGAGGTGCTAGACGAGGGCTCCCATTTTAGATCAAGTTTTAAAATCACCAAGTAGACGCGGTGAGGGCTGGCAACCACTACCAAACCTTTTTCCAAAATTGTGCTAGCTGAGTGACAAGAAAACATGATCTAAAGGAGAGTCCAGGTATAGCACCCACAAGGGTGGGCTTCATGCCCCTCTAATTGATTCAACGTCGGCGTCCACCATTTCAAAATCTGACATATCCATCCGCCCTGACATCGGCGTTGAATCAATGTGGGGGGCACGGGAGAGGCTCACGGAAACCACATCTCCCATTGTAGCCGCAATAGGGCACGCAAAAAATTTTGCTACAGCGCCAAGCACCCACCTCATGGCTAGAGACAAGGGCTTGCCATTAGATCAACTTTGAAATCACAGAACAGATGCGGTGTAGAATGGCAACCGCTGCCAAGTCTCTTCCATAATTGCGTCGGTCGAGTGATCGAAGAAGGTGATCTAAGAGAGGGTCCAAGTGTTAGGCATTCATTGAGGGATTCGCACAGATGGCATAAATTTATGCAATACCCAAGCAACACACCGGACAGAGGTGCTAGACGAGGGCTCCCATTTTAGATCGAGCTTTAAAATCACCAAGTAGACGCGGTGAGGGCTGGCAACTGCTGCCAAAATTTTTTTCAAAATTGTGCCAGCTGAGTGACAAGAAAACATGATCTAAAGGAGAGTCCAGGAATAGCACCCTCAAGGGTGGGCTTCATGCCCCTCTAATTGATTCAACTTCGACGTCCACCGTTTAAAAATCTGACATATCCATCCACCCTGACAGTAGCGTTGAATCAATGAGGGGGGCACGGGAGAGGCTTGCAGCAACCACCTCTCCCATTGTAGCCGCGATAGGCACGCAAAAAATTTTGCTAGAGCACCAAGCACCCACCTCATGGCTATAGACAAGGGCTCTCCATTAGGATCAACTTCGAAATCGCAGAATAGACGCGGTGTAGAATGGCAACCGCTGCCAAGTCTCTTTCGTAATTGCGTAGGTCGAGTGATCGAAGAAGGTGATCTAAGAGAGGGTCGAAGCGTAGGCCTTCATTGGGGGATTCACGCTGATGGCATAAATTTATGCAATACCCGAGCAACACCGGACGAAGGTGCTAGATGAGGGCTCCCATTTTAGATCAACTTTTAAAATCACCAAGTAGATGCGGTGAGGGCTGGCAACCGTTGCCAAACCTTTTTCTGAAATTACGCGAGCTGAGTGACAAGAAAACATGATCTAAAGGAGAGTCCAAGAATACCACCCTTGAGGGTGGGCTTCATGCCCCTCTAATTGATTCAACGTCGGCGTCCACCATTTCAAAATCTGACATATCCATCGGCCCTGACAGTGGCATTAAATCAATGAGGGGGGCATGGGAGAGGCTCGCAGCAACCACCTCTCCCATTGTAGCTGCGATAGGCATGCAAAAAATTTTGCTAGAGCACCAAGCACCCACCTCATGGCTAGAGACAAGGGTTTGCCATTAGATTAACTTCGAAATTGCAGAATAGACACGATGTAGAATGGTGACCGCTGCCAAGTCTCTTCCGTATGTGCATCGGTCGAGTGATCAAAGAAGGTGATCTAAGAGAGGGTCCAAGCACAGGAATTCATTGGGGGATTCGCGCCGATGGCATAAATTTATGCAATACCCAAGCAACACCAGACGGAGGTGCTAGACGAGGGCTCCCATTTTAGATCGAGTTTTAAAATCACCGAGTAGACATGGTGAGGGCTGGCAACCGCTGCCAAACCTTTTTCCAAAATTATGCCAGCTGAGTGACAAGAAAACATGATCTAAAGGAGAGTCCAGGAATAGCACCCTCGAGGGTGGGCTTCATGCCCCTCTAATTGATTCAACATCGGCGTCCACCGTTTCAAAATCTGACATAACCATCCACCCTGACAGCGACGTTGAATCAATGAGGGGGGCACGGGAGAGGCTCGCGGAAACCACCTCTCCCATTGTAGCCACGATAGGCACACAAATTCTTTTTTGCTAGAGTGCCAAGCACCCACCTCATGGCTATAGACAACGGCTCGCCATTAGATCAACTTCGCAATCGTAGAACAGACGCGGTGTAGAATGGCAACCGCTGCCAAGTCTCTTTTGTAATTGCGTCGAACTAGTGATCGAAGAAGGTGATCTAAGAGAGGGTCCAAGCATAGGCATTCATTTGGGGATTCGCGCCGATGGTAAAAATTTATGCAATACCCAAGCAACACCGGACAAAGGTGCTAGATGGGGGCTCCCATTTTAGATCAAGTCTTAAAATCACCAAGTAGACGTGGTGAGGGCTGGCAACCATTGCCAAACCTTTTTCCAAAATTGCGCCAGCTGAGTGACAAGAAAACATGATCTAAAGGAGAGTCCAGGAATAGCACCCTCGAGGGTGGGCTTCATGCCCCTCTAATTGATTCAATGTCGGCATCCACCGTTTCAAAATCTGACATATCCATCCACCCTGACAGCAGCGTTGAATCAATTAGGGGGAAACGGGAGAGGCTCATGGAAACCACCTCTCCCATTGTAGCCACGATAGGCATGCAAAAGTTTTTTTGCTAGAGCGCCAAGCACCCACCTCATGGCTATAGACAAGGGCTCGCCACTAGATCAACTTCGAAATTGCAGATCAGTCGCGATGTAGAATGGCAACCACTGCCAAGTCTCTTCCATAATCGCGTCAGTCGAGTGATCGAAGAAGGTGATCTAAGAGAGGGTCCAAGCATACGCATTCATTTGGGGATTCGCGCTGATGGTAAAAATTTATGCAATACCCAAGCAACACCGGACGAAGGTGCTAGACGGGGGCTCCCATTTTAGATCAAGTCTTAAAATCACCAAGTAGACGTGGTGAGGGCTGGCAACCACTGCCAAACCTTTTTCTGAAATTGCGCCAGCTGAGTGAGAAGAAAACATGATCTAAAGGAGAGTCCAGGAATAGCACCCTCGAGGGTGGGCTTCATGCCTCTCTAATTGATTCAACATCAGCATCTACCATTGCAAAATCTGACATATCCATCTGCCCTGACAGTGGCGTTGAATCAATGAGGGGGGCACGGGAGAGGCTCGCGGAAACCACCTCTCCCATTGTAGCTGTGATAGGCATGCAAAAAATTTTTCTAGAGCACCAAGCACCCACCTCATGGCTATACACAAGGGCTCGCCATTAGATCAACTTCAAAATCGCAGAACAGACGCGGTCTAGAATGGCAACCGCTGCCAAGTCTCTTCCATAGTTGTGTTGCTCGAGTGATCGAAGAAGGTGATCTAAGAGAGGGTCCAAGCATAGGCATTCATTGGGGGATTCGCGCCGATGGCATAAATTTATGCACTACCCAAGCAACACCGGATGGAGGTTCTAGATGAGGGCTCCCATTTTAGATCGAGTTTTAAAATCACCAAGTAGATGTGGTGAGGGCTGGCAACCGCTGCCAAACCTTTTTCAAAAATTGCGCCAGCTGAGTGACAAGAAAACATGATCTAAAGGAGAGTCGAGGAATAGCACATCAAGGGTGGGCTTCATGCCCCTCTAATTGATTCAACGTCGGCGTCCACCATTTCAAAAACTGACATATCCATCCGCCTTGACACCGGCGTTGAATCAATGAGAGGGGCACGGGAGAGGCTCGTGGCAACCACCTCTCCTATATAAGCTATTAGTGCGAGGCTCGCTCTGCACTAGAAATTAGCAAACACACCAACAACTACCTTAAAAATCCAAATCCTTTAAAATTTTGACCTAACAGCCATTCACGACCCAATTTTTTATGAGGTCGGCAGAGGAGCAAAAGATTTTCATCGGTTACGAGATGCGAGTTCATGGAGCCAAGGGACTGAAATGGTCATCGAGCTCATCTGATCAACTGGATGAATTTCACCTTAAAGGGGGCCCAATCCAAAAGTTCTAGAGGTCATCTCTTGGAACTCTCGAGAACAAGGCCCATCTTACATGCAAACTCTGCTACTGCGCAAACATAGGTTGCAATTAAAGAGAAATTGTGAGGCCGTCACAATGGCCCGAGGCCAATGCTCCGACTAAGTCAATTTTCTCTTGCAATCACCATGCCAATGTTCACAGAGAGATCTCCCCATTCACTTGTGATGCAATGCACAATCCAGGTGCTAGACGCAAGCTCGCCCTTGAAAGAAAGACCACTTTCCAAGACATCCCCCGATGATACATTGGAACGACAACCGCTGTCGACCCATTCCCAATGTTGTGCCGATTGAGTTGGCATAGAGGCGACCTTAGGGACCTCCCGCGTAGCAATCAAGATGTGCTTTTGTACCCATCTCTCACAAAAACTAATGTTAGCTATGAACAAATTTAGAATCCAAGGCTCATATCCATCGATACGTCGGCACTGGGTCTATATATTCAAAGGCCACGGAGAAGTTCTGATAAGAGAAGCTCCCCTGCTCGCCCGCACAAACATCCCAAATGCTAGACACAAGCTCTCGCCCTTAGCATCGCTCTCCAGATCGCCGCAATGACACATTGGAATGACAACCACTGTCGAACAACCCTCGAATTTGTGTTGTGCTACTTCATTCCACTCTTATATATAGATTCGATGTCATTGATTTCATTTTGAATCTGAGGCTGCATTCATCCTTGCTCACACAAGCAATGGCTCTTCTCATCGAATGGCCATGGGGAGATTCCGATTACAAAGGCTCCCTTGTCACTCGTGATGCGCAGCCCAACTGCTAGACAACGGCTCGCCCTTTAGATCGTTGCCCAGGCAACCACCACAATGGCACCATTGGGAACGACAACCGCTGCTGAACCATTCCTAAAATTTTACACCAAAGAAGTTGTTGCAAAGAGAACCACTCTAGGGAGAGAGCACTCGCATAGCAAAATCAGGATGGCTTCATGGCCCTTCCAATAGAAATGACGCTGGTGCCAATATTCCAAATCTGAATAACGTGTCTTTCTCGAAAACTAGCACCGATTCTATTTGGGAGGGTCGCTGAGAGCTTTTTTTATCAAAGCCTCCCATTGTAGCTGCGATAGGTACGAAAAAAATATTTTCTAGAGCGCCAAGCACCCCACCTCATGGCTAGAGACAAGGGCTCGCCATTAAGATCAACTTTGAAATTGCAGAACAGACGCGCTGTAGAATGGCAACCGCTGCCAAGTCTCTTCCGTAATTGCGTTGGTCGAGTGATCGAAGAAGGTGATCTAGGAGAGGGTCCAAGTGTAGGCATTCATTGGGGGATTCACACCGATAGCAAAAATTCATGCAATACCTGAGCAACACCAGACGGAGGTGCTAGACGAGGGCTCCCATTTTAGATCAAGTTTTAAAATAACCAAGTAGACGCGGTGAGGGCTGGCAACCACTGCCAAACCTTTTTTCGAAATTGCGCTGGCTGAGTGACAAGAAAACATGATCTAAAGGAGAGTCGAGGAATAGCACCTCAAGGGTGGGCTTCATGCCCCTCCAATTGATTCAACGTCGGCGTCCACCATTTATAAATCCAACATTTCCATCCGCCTTGACACCAGCGTTGAATCAATGAGAGGGGCATGGGAGAGGCTCGCAGAAACAACCTCTCCTCTATAAGCTATTAGTGTGAGGCTCGCTCTGCATTAGAAATTACCGAACACACCGACATCTGCCTTAATAATCCAAATCATTGAAAATTCTGACCAAACAGCCATCCACGACCCAATTTTTTATGAGGTCATCTAAGGAGCAAAAGATTGTCATCGGTTAGGAGATGTGAATTCATGAAGCCAACGGACTGAAATGGTCATCGAGCTCATCCAATCAACTGGATGAATTTCACCTTAAAGGGGCCCAATCCAAAAGTTTCAGAGGTCATCTCCTGGAACTCTCAAGAACAAGGCCCATCTTACTTGCAAACTCTGCTACTGCGCAAACATAGGTTGCAATTAAAGAGAAATTGCAAGGCCATCACAGTGGCTCAAGGCCAATGCTCTGACTAAGTCAATTTTCTCTTGCAATCACCATGCCACTATTCATAGAGAGATCTCCCCATTCACTTGTGACGTGATGCACAATCCAAGTGCTAGACACGAGCTCACCCTTGAAAGGCCACTTTCCAAGACATCCCCCGATCACACATTGGAACGACAACCGCTGTCGAACCATTCCCAATGTTGTGCCGATCGAGTTGGCATAGAGGCGACCTTAGGGAGCTCTTGCATAGCAATCGAGATGTGCTTTCATACCCATCTCTCACAAAAACCAATATGTTAGCTGTGAACAAATTTAGAATCCAAGGCTCGTATCCATCGATATCGTCGGCACTGGGTCTATATATTCAAAGGCCATGGAGAGGTTCTGATAAGAGAATCTCCCCTGCTCGCTCACACAAACATCCCAAATGCTAGACACAAGCTCTGGCCCTTAGCATCGCTCTCCAGATCACCACAATGACACATTGGAATGACAACCGCTATCGAACAACTCCCGAATTTGTGCTGATGGAGTGAGAAAGAAGAGCAACTTTGGGGAGCCGCGCATAGCACACGGGCTATGCTACTTCATTCCGCTCTTATATACAGATCCGATGTCATTGATTTCATTTGGAATCTGAGGCTGCATTCATCCTTTCTCACACAAGAAATGGCTCTTCTCATCAAATGGCCACGGGGAGCTTCCGATTACAAAGGCTCCCTTGTCACTCGTGATGCGTAGCCCAACTGCTAGATGACGGCTCACCCTTCAGATCGCTGCCCAGGCAACCACCACAACGGCACCATTGGGAACGACAACTGCTACCGAACCATTTCAAAAATTTTGCACCAAAGAAGTTGTTGCAAAGAGAACCACTCTGGGGAGAGAGCACTCACATAGCAAAATCGAGATGGCTTCACGGCCCTTCCAATAGAAATGATGCTGGTGCCAATATTCCAAATCCAAATAACATGTCTTTCTCGAACACCAGCACCAATTCTATTGGGGAGGGTCGCTGAGAGATTTTTTTATCAAAGCCTCCCATTGTAGCCATGATAGGCATGCAAAAAATATTTGCTAGAGCACCAAGCACCCCACGTCATGGCTAGAGACAAGGGCTCGCCATTAAGATCAACTTCGAAATCGCAGAATAGACGCGCTGTAGAATGGTAACCGCTGCCAAGTCTCTTTCGTAATTGCGTCGGTCGAGTGATTGAAGAAGGTGATCTAAGAGAGGGTCCAAGCATAGGCATTCATTGGGGGATTCGGGCCGATAGCAAAAATTCATGCAATACCTGAGCAACACCAGATGGAGGTGCTAGATGAGGGCTCCCATTTTAGATCAAGTTTTAAAATCACCAAGTAGACGCGGTGAGGGCTGGCAACTGCTGCCAAACCTTTTTCCGAAATTGCACCGGCTGAGTGACAAGAAAACATGATCTAAAGAAGAGTCAAGGAATAGCACCTCAAGGGTGGGCTTCATGCCCCTCCAATTGATTCAACGTCGGCGTCCACCATTTCAAAATCCGACATTTCCATCCACCTTGACACCGGCATTGAATCAATGAGAGGGGCATGGGAGAGGCTCACGAAAACAACCTCTCCTATATAATCTATTATTGCGAGGCTCGCTCTGCATTAGAAATTAGTGAACACACTGACATCCACCTTAATAATCCAAATCGTTGAAAATTCTAACCAAACAGCCATCCACGACCCAATTTTTTATGAGGTCGTCTAAGGAGAAAAAGATTGTCATCGGTTAGGAGATGTGAATTCATGGAGCCAATGGACTGAAATGGTCATCGAACTCATTCGATCAATTGGATGAATTTCACCTTGAAGGGGCCCAATCCAAAAGTTCCAGAGGTCATCTCCTGGAACTCTCAAGAAAAAGGCCCATCTTACTTGCAAACTCTACTACTGCGCAAACATAGGTTGCAATTAAAGAGAAATTGCAAGGCCATCATAGTGGCCCAAGGCCAATGCTTTGACTAAGTCAATTTTCTCTTGCAATCACCATGCTACCGTTCATAGAGAGATCTCCCCATTCACTTATGACATGACACACAATCCAAGTGCTAGGCGCGAGCTCGCCCTTGAAAGGCCACTTTCCAAGACATCCCCTGATGACACATTGGAACGACAACCACTGTCAAAGCATTCCTAATGTTGTGCCGATCGAGTTGGCACAGAGGCGACCTTAGGGAGCTCCTGCGTAGCAATCGGGATGTGCTTGCATACCCATCTCTCACAAAAACCAATATGTTAGCTGTGAACAAATTTAGAATCCAAGGCTCGTATCCATCGATATTGTTAGCACTGGGTCTATATATTCAAAGGCCATGGAGAGGTTCCGATAAGAGAAGCTCCCTTGCTCACTCGCACAAACATCCCAAATGCTAGACACAAGCTCCTACCCTTAGCATCGCTCTCCAGATCGCCGCAATGACACATTGGAATGACAACCGCTGTCGAACAACCCCCGAATTTGTGCCGATGGAGTGATAAAGACAAGCAACTTTGGGGAGCCATGCATAGTAAACGGGCTGCTGCTTCATTCCACTCTTATATATAGATCCAATGTCGTTGATTTCGTTTGGAATCCGAGGCTGCATTCGTCCTTGCTCACACAAGCAATGGCTCTTCTCATCGAATGGTCACGGGGAGCTTCCGATTACAAAGGCTCCCTTGTCACCCGTGATGCGCAGCCCAACTACTAGATGATGGCTCGCCCTTCAGATCGTGGCCCAGGCAACCACCACAATGGCACCATTGGAACGACAACCGCTGCTGAACCATTCAAAAATTTTTTTTGCCAAAGAAGTTGTTGCAAAGAGAATGACTCTAGGGAGAGAGCCCTCACATAGGAAAATCGGGATGGCTTCACGACCCTCCCAATAGAAACGATGCTGGTTCCAATATTCCAAATCCGAATAACGTGTCTTTCTCGAACACTAGCACCGATTCTATTGGGTCGATATCGTCGGCACTTGGTCTATATTCAAAGGCCATGAAGAGGTTCCGATAACAGAAGCTCCACTACTCGCTTGCACAAACATCCCCAAATGCTAGACGCAAGCTCCCACCCTTAGCATCGCTCTCCAGATCACCGCAATGACACATTGGAACGATAACCACTGTCAAACAACTCTCGAATTTGTGCCAATGGAGTGAGAGAAACAAGAGCCAGATCGGGTCGACAAAAACGGCTAAGCCAGATTGGGTCGGCAAGCATGGCTTAGCCACCATTTTTCGTTGAGACCTTTCGATATTAAAGCTCCCATGTAGCCGCGATAAGTACACCATGAAAAATTGCTAGAGCGCCAAGCACCCATAGCAAATTGCCATTATACCAAGAAACACCGAAGTGCTAGACAAGGGCTCACGTTTAGATAAAGTTTTGAAATCACCAAAAAGACATGCCATGGATCGACAACCGCTGCCTCACCTTTTCCAAAATTGAGTCATTGGAAAACATGATCTAAAGGAGAGCTGAGGAAAAGCACTAAGATCACTTCATGCCCCTTTCATTGATTCAACATCAGCATACACCGTTTGAAAACCCAACAATCCGATCCGCCTAGACACCAATGTTGAATCAATGAAAGGGGCATGGGAGAGGCTCGCGGCAACAACCTCTCCTATATAAGCTATTAGTGCGAGGCTAGCTCTGCATTAGAAATCTGCGATAGCACGAACAACTCCCTTAAAAATCCAATTCAATGAAAAATGTGACCAAACAGCCATCCACGACACCATTTTTGGAGCTCGCCCAGAACGGCTCGGCCAGCATGGCTCGCCCAGAACGGCTCGGCCAACATGGCTCGCCTAGATCAGCTCGGCCAGCATGGTGACTTGGTGACTTGGTGAGAGTACCTGGAACTGTCAAGAACAAAGGCCAATCTTACATTAAACTCTGCTGCTGCACAAACATAGGTTGCAATTATAGAGAAATTGCAAGGCTGTCACAATGGCCTGAGGCCAATGCTCTGACTACTAAGTCAATTTTCTCTTGCAATCGCCATGCCGCCGTTCACAGAGAGATCTCCCCATTCACTTGTGATGATGCACAATCCAACTGCTAGATACGAGCTCACCCTTGAAAGGCCACGTTCCAAGACATCCCGATGACACATTGGAACGACAACCGCTATCGAACCATTCCCAATGTTGTGCCGGTCAAGTTGGCACAAACGCGATCTTAGGGAGCTCCCGCGTAGCAATTGGGAAGTGCTTTTGTACCCTTCTCTCACAAAAACCAATGCTAGCTAAACAAATTTAGAATCCAAGGCTCGTATCCATCGATATTGTAAGCACTAGGTCTATACTCAAAGGCCACGGAGAGGTTCCGATAAGAGAAGCTCCACTGCTCGCTTGCACAAACATCCCCAAATGCTAGACACAAGCTCCCACCCTTAGCATCGCTCTCCTGATCACTGCAATGACACATTGGAATGACAACCGCTATCGAACAACTCCCAAATTTGTGCCGATGGAGCGAGAAAGAAGAGCCAGATCGGGTCAAAAAAAGCGGCTAAGCCAGATCGGGTCGGCTAGCATGGCTTGGCCACAATTTTTTGCCAAGAGCTTTCAATATTAAAGCTCCCATGTAGCCGCGATAAGTACACCATGACAAATTGCTAGAGCGCCAAGCACCCATAGCAAATTGCCATTATACCAAGCGACACCGGAGTGCTAGAAAAGGGTTCACGTTTAGATCAAGTTTTAAAATCACCAAAAAGACACGCCATGGATCGGCAACCGCTGCCTCACCTTTCCCAAAATTGAGTCATCGGAAAACATGATCTAAAGGAGAGCCAAGGAAAAGCACCGAGATGGCTTCATGTCCCTTTCATTGATTCAACATCAGCATACACCATTTGAAAACCCAACAATTCGATCCGCCTAGACACCAATGTTGAATCAATGAAAGGGGCATGGGAGAGGCTCGTGGCAACAACCTCTCCTATATAAGCTATTAGTGTGAGGCTCGCTCTGCATTAGAAATCTGCGATAGCACGAACAACTCCCTTAAAAATCTAATTCGATGAAAAATGTGACCAAACAGCCATCCACGACACCATTTTTGGAGCTCGCCCAGAATGGCTCGGCCAACATGGCTCGCCCAGATCGGCTCAGCCAGCATGGCTCACCCAGATCGGCTCGGCCAGCATGGTGACTTGGTGACTTGGTGAGAGTACTTGGAACTGTCAAGAACAAAGGCCAATCTTACATGCAAACTCTACTACTGCACAAACATAGGTTGCAATTATAGAGAAATTGCAAGGCCGTCACAATGGCCCGAGGCCAATGATCCAACTACTAAGTCAATTTTCTCTTTGCAATCGCCATGCCGCCGTTCACAGAGAGATCTCCCCATTCACTTGTGATGACGCACAATCCAAGTGCTAGACGCGAGCTCACCCTTGAAAGGCCGTGTTCCAAGACATCCCGATGACACATTGGAACGACAACCACTGTCAAACCATTCCCAATGTTGTGCCGATCGAGTTGGCACAGAGGCAATCTTAGGGAGCTCCCGCATAGCAATCAGGAAGTGCTTTCGTACCCTTGTCTCACAAAAACCAATGTTAGCTGAACAAATTTAGAATCCAAGGCCTATATCCATTGATATCGTCGGCACTAGGTCTATATTCAAAAGCCACGGAGAGGTTTCGATAAGAGAAGCTCCACTGCTCGCTTGCACAAACATCCCCAAATGCTAGATGCAAGCTCCCACCCTTAGCATCACTCTCCAGATCACTACAATGACACATTGGAATGACAACCACTGTCGAACAACTCCCAAATTTGTGCCGATGGAGTGAGAGAGAAGAGCCAGATTGGGTCGACGAAAATGGCTAAGCCAGATCGGGTCGGCCAGCATGGCTCTCCCAGATTGGGTTGGCCAGCATGGCTCGGCCACCATTTTTTGCCGAGAGCTTTCGATATTAAAGCTCCCATGTAGCCACGATAAGTACACCATGACAAATTGCTAGAGCGCCGAGCACCCATAATAGAAAATTGCCATTATACCAAGCAACACCGAAGTGCTAGACAAGGGTTCACATTTAGATCAAGTTTTAAAATCACCAAAAAGACACACCATGGATCGGCAACCGCTGCCTCACCTTTTCCAAAATTGAGTCATCAAAAAACATGATCTAAAGGAGAGCCAAGGAAAAGCACTGAGATCACGTCATGCCCCTTTCATTGATTCAACATCAGCATACACCGTTTGAAAACCCAACAATTTGATCCGCCTAGACACCAATGTTGAATCAATGAAAAAGGGCATGGGAGAGGCTCGCGGCAACAACCTCTCCTATATAAGCTATTAGTGTGAGGCTCGCTCTGCATTAGAAATCTGCGATAGCACAAACAACTCCCTTAAAAATCCAATTCAATGAAAAATGTGACCAAACAGTCATCCACGACACCATTTTTGGAGCTCAGCCAGATCGGGTCGGCTAGCATGGCTCACCCAGATCGGCTCGGCCAGAATGGCTCGCCCAGATCGGGTCGGCCAGAATGGCTCACCCAGATCGGCTCGGCCAGAACGGCTCGCCCAGATCGGCTCGGCCAGCGTGGCTTTCCTAGATTGGCTGGGCTAGGCTGGGTCGCCCACCATTTTTAAAGCACACTACCTCCCCTATATAAGCTATTAGTGCAAGCCTTACTCTACATCATAAATGTACATTTAGTGCACAAGTACCTTAAAACCCAATTCAATGAAAAATGTGACCAAACAGTCATCCACGACACCATTTTTGGAGCTCGCCCAGATCGGCTCGGCCAGCATGGCTCGCCCAGATCGGCTCGGCCAGCATGGCTCGACCAAAATGGCTCGCCCAGATCGGCTTGACCAGCATGGCTCACCCAGATCAGCTCAGCCAGGCTGGCTCGCCCACTATTTTTCAAGCACACTACCTCCCCTATATAAGCTATTAGTGCAAGCCTTACTCTACATCAAAAATGTACATTCAGTGCAAAAGTACCTTAAAACCCAATTCAATGAAAAATGTGACCAAACAACCATCCATGACACCATTTTTGGGGCTCAGCCAGATCAGCTCGGCCAGCATGGCTCACCCAGATCGGCTCGGCCAGCATGGCTCAGCCAGAACGGCTCGGCCAGATCGAGTCGGCTAGCATGGCTCACCCAGATTGGCTTGGCCAGCATGGCTCGGCTAGAACAGCTCGGCCAGATCGGGTCGGCCAGCATGGCTCGCCCAGATCAGCTCGGCCAGGCTGGCTCGCCCACCATTTTTCAAGCACACTACCTCCCCTATATAAGCCATTAGTGCAAGCCTTACTCTACATCAGAAATGTACATTCAGTGCACAAGTACCTTAAAACCCAATTCAATGAAAAATGTGACCGAATAGCCATCCACGACCCCATTTTTCATGAGCTTGTCAACGGAGACAAAGATTGGCATTGGTTAGGCGATTTGATTGCATCAGTCAGGGGGGTAAATTGATCAATTTTTGGAGACCGACTAGAATGGCTCGACGACCATTTTATATCGGAAGCTACCCAATTTGAGAATTATGACTCAAGTAGAATGGCTCGGGTACCCATTTTACGAACTTAAAGAGTCGACTTGGTGGGCCGACCTGGCAGGGTGACTTGATGAACAAACTTAAAGAGTTGACTTGGTGAGAGTACTTGGTGGGCCAACCTGGCAAGGTGACTTGATGAACTAACTGAAAGAGTAGACTTGATGAGAGTACTCGGTGGGCTGCCCTGGTCACGTGACTTGATGAACGAACTTAAAGAGTCGACTTGGTGGGCCGACATGGCTAGGTGACTTGATGAACGAACTTAAAAAGTTGACTCGTTGGGTCGAACTAGCGGGATGACTTGGTGAGAGTACTTGGTGGGCTGACCTGGCAGGGTGACTCGATGAAGGAACTTATAGAGTCGATTTTGCGAGAGTGCTTTGTGGGTCGAACTGGCGGGGTGACTTGATGAATGAACTTAAAGAGTTAACTTGGTGAGAGAACTTGGTGGGCTGAGCTAGCGGGGTGAATTGATGAATGAACCTAAAGAGTCGACTTTGTGAGAGTACTTGGTGGGCCGACCTGGCGGGGTGACTTGATGACCGAACTTAAATGGTCAACTTGGTGAGAGTACTTGGTGGGCCAACCTGGCAGAGCGACTTGATGAACGAACTTAGAGAGTCAACTTTGTGAGAGTACTTGGTGGGGTGAATTGATGAACAAACCTAAAGAGTTGACCTGGTGAGAGTACTTGGTGGGCCGACCTGGCAGGGTGACTTGATGAGCCAACTTAAAGAGTCGACTTGGTGAGAGTACTTGGTGGGGTGACCTGGCGGGGTGACTTGATGAACGAACTTAAAGAGTCGACCTTGTGGGCAGACTTGGCAGATTGACTTCATGAAAGAACCTAAAGATTCAACTTGGTAGGCCAACCTGGTGGGGTGACTTGATGAACGAACTTAAAGAGTCAACTTGGTGAGAGTAATTTATGGGCTAACCTAGCTGGGTGACTTGATGAATGAACTTAAAGAGTTGACTTGGTGGGTTGACTTGATCAACGCACTTAAAGGGTCGACTTGGTGGGGTGACTCTATGGATGGACCTAAAGAGTTGACTTGGTGAGAGTACTTGGCGGGGCAACTTGATGAACAGACTTAAAGAGTCGACTTGGTGAGAGTACTTGGTGGGGTGACTTGATGAGCGCACTTGAAGAATCAACTTGGTTAGAGTACTTGGTGGGGTGACTTGATGAATGGACTCAAAGATTCGACTTGCTAAGAGTACTTGGTGGCTCGACTTGATGAGCAGACTTAAAGAGTCCACTTGGTGAGAGTACTTGGCGGGGTGAACTGATGAACGGACTTAAAGAATCAACTTGGTGGGAGTACTTGGTTGGCCAAACTGGTGGGGTGACTTGATGAATGGACATAAAGAGTCAACTTTGTGGGAGTACTTGGTTAGCCAAACTGGTACTTGTTCTGGTGACTTGATGAACGGACTTAAAGAGTCAACTTGGTGGGGTCACTTGATGAAAGGACTTAAAGAGTTGACTTGGTGAGAGTACTTGGTGGGGTGACTTGATGAAAGAACTTAAAGGGTCGACTTGGCGGGGTGACTTGGTGAACGGACCCAAAGAGTTGACTCGGTGAGAGCACTTGGTGGGGTGACCTGATGAATGGACTCAAAGAGTCGACTTGGTGAGAGTACTTGGTGGCTCGACTTGATGAGCAGACTCAAAGAGTCCACTTGGTGAGAGTACTTGTCAAGGTGAACTAATGAACGGACTTAAAGAGTCGACTTGGTGGGAGTACCTGGTGGGGTGACTTGATGAAGGGACATAAAGAGTCGACTTGGTGAGAGTACTTGTTCTAGTGACTTGATGAACGAACTTAAACAGTCGACCTAGTGGGGTGACTTGATGAAAGGACTTAAAGAGTCGACTTGGTGAGAGTACTTGCTGGGGTGACTTGATGAACACACTTGAACAATTGACTTGGTTAGAGTACTTGGTGGGGTGACTTGATGAACGAACTCAAAGAATCGAGTTGGTGAGAGTACTTGGTGGCTTGACTTGATGAGCAGACTTAAACAGTCAACTTGGTGAGAGTACTTGGCGGGGTGAACTGATGAAAGGACTTAAAGAGTCAACTTGCTGGGAGTACTTGGTGGGCCGACCTGGTGGGGTGATTTGATGAACGAACTTAAAGAGTTGACTTGGTTAGACTACTTGTTCTGGTGACTTGATGAACAGACTTGAAGAGTCGACTTGGTGGGGTGACTTGATGAAAGGACTTAAAGAGTTGACTTGGTGAGAGTACTTGGTGGGGTGACTTGATGAACAGACTTAAAGGGTCGACTTGGCGAGGTGACTTGATGAACGGACCTAAAGAGTTGACTTGGTAAGAGTACTTGGCGAGGTGAACTGATGACCGAACTTAAAGGTGGGAGTACTTGGTTGCTCAACCTGGTGGGGTGACTTGATGAGCGGACTTATAGAGTTGACTTGGTGAGAGTAGTTGTTCTGGTGACTTGATGAACGGACTTAAAGAGTCGGCTTGGTGGGGTGACTTGATGAAAGGACTTAAAGAGTCGACTTGGTGGGGTGACTTGATGAACGAACTTAAAGGGTCAACTTTGCAGGGTGACTCGATGAACGGACCTAAAGAGTTGACTTGGGGAGAGTACTCGGTGGGGTGACCTGATGAACAAACTTAGAGAGTCGACTTGGTGAGAGTACTTGGTGGGCCGACCTGGTTGGGTGACTTCGTGAACTGACTTAAAGAGTCAACTTGGTGGGGTGACTTGATGAACGGACTTCAAGGGTCGACTTGGCAAGGTGACTTGATGAACGGTCCTAAAGAGTTGACTTGGTGAGAGTACTTGGTGTGGTGACTTGATGAACAGACTAAAAGAGTCGAATTGGTGAGAGTACTTGGTGGGGTGACTTGATGAACATAGTTAAAGAGTCGACTTGGTGAGAGTACTTGGTCGGGTGACTTGATGAACTCACTTGAAGAATCGACTTGGTTAGAGTACTTGGTGGGGTGACTTGATGAATGAACCTTAAGATTCGACTTGGTGGGCTGACCTGGCGGGGTGACTTGATGAACAAAATTAGAGAGTCGACTTGGTGAGAGTACTTGGTGACTTGGTGGGCCAACCTAGCCGGGTGACTTGATGAATAAACTTAAAGAGTCAACTTGGTGAGAGTACTCGGTGGGCTGACCTGGTCACGTGACTTGATGAACAAACTTAAAGAGTTGACTTTGTGGGCCGACTTGGTCGGGTGACTTGATGAACGAACTTAAAGAGTCAACTTGGTGGGTCAAACTAGTGGGGTGACTTGGTGGGCTGACCTGGCAGGGTGACTTGATGAATGAACCTAAAGAGTCGACTTTGTGAGAGTACTTGGTGGGTCAAACTGGCAGGGTGACTTGATGAACAAACTTAAAGAGTCAACCTGGTGAGACAACTTGGTGGGCCGAGCTGGCGGGGTGAATTGATGAACGAACCTAAAGAGTCGACTTTGTGAGAGTACTTGGTGGGCCGACCTGGCGGGGTGACTTGATGACCGAACTTAAAGGGTCGACTTGGTGAGAGTACTTGGTGGGCTGACCTGGCGGAGCGACTTGATGAACGAGTCAACTTGATGAGAGTAGGGTGACTTGATGAACAAAGCTAAAGAGTTGACCTGGTGAGAGTACTTGGTGGGCCAACCTGGCGGGGTGACTTGATGGGAAAACTTAAAGAGTCGACTTGGTGAGAGTACTTGGTGGGGTGACCTGGCGGGGTGACTTGATGAACGAACTTAAAGAGTCAACCTTGTGGGCTGATTTGGCAGAGTGACTTCATGAACGAACTTAAAGAGTCCACTTGGTGGGCCGACCTAGCGGGGTGACTTGATGAACGAACTTAGAGAGTCAACTTGGTGAGAGTAATTTGTGGGCTGACCTGGCAGGGTGACTTGATGAATGAACTTAAAGAGTCAACTTGGTGGGGTGACTTGATGAACAAACTTGAAGGGTTGACTTGGTGGGGTGACTCTATGAACGGACCTAAAGAGTTGACTTGGTGAGAGTACTTGGTGGGGTGACTTGATGAAAGGACTTAAAGAGTCACCTTGGTGAGAGTACTTGGTGGGGCGACTTGATGAACGCACTTGAAGAATCTAC
The DNA here is from genome assembly GCA_028749045.1 of Cupressus sempervirens. NCBI lineage: Eukaryota > Viridiplantae > Streptophyta > Pinopsida > Cupressales > Cupressaceae > Cupressus > Cupressus sempervirens. The sequence goes on from CM053784.1 coordinate 554,441,257, forward strand.
TTGGTTAGAGTACTTGGTGGGGCAACTTGATGAACGGACTCAAAGAGTCGACTTGGTGAGAGTACTTGGCAGGGTGAACTGATGAACAGACTTAAAGAGTCAACTTCGTGGGCCGACCTGGTGGGGTGACTTTATGGACGGACTTAAAGAGTCGACTTGGTTACAGTACTTGTTCTGGTGACTTGATGAACGGACTTGAAGAGTCCACTTGGTGGGGTGACTTGATGAAAGGACTTAAAGAGTCGACTTGGTGGGGTGACTTGATGAACGGACCTAAGGAGTTGACTTGGTGAGAGTACTTGGCGGTGTGAACTGATGAACGGACTTAAAGAGTCGACTTGGTGGGCCGACCCGGTGGGGTGACTTGATGAACGGACTTATAGAGTCGACTTGGTGAGAGTAGTTGTTCTAGTGACTTGATGAATGGACTTGAAGAGTTGACTTGGCGAGAGTACTCGGTGGGGTGACCTAATGAATAAACTTAGAGAGTCAACTTGGTGAGAGTACTTGGTGGGCCGACCTGGTTGGGTGACTTTGTGAACTGACTTAAAGAGTCGACTTGGTGGGGTGACTTGATGAACGGACTTCAAGGGTCGACTTGGCAAGGTGACTTGATGAACGGTCCTAAAGAGTTGACTTTGTGAGAGTACTTAGTGTGGTGACTTGATGAACAGACTTAAAGAGTCAAATTGGTGAGAGTACTTGGTGGGGTGACTTGATGAACATAGTTAAAGAGTCGACTTGGTGAGAGTACTTGGTCGGGTGACTTGATGAACGCACTTGAAGAATCGACTTGGTTAGAGTACTTGGTGGGGTGACTTGATGAACGAAATTAAAGATTCAACTTGGTGGGCCGACCTGGCAGGGTGACTTGATGAACGAACTTAGAGAGTCAACTTGGTGAGAGTATGTGGTGACTTGGTGGGCCGACCTGGCCGGGTGACTTGATGAACAAACTTAAAGAGTCAACTTGGTGAGAGTACTGAGTGGGCTGACCTGGTCAAGTGACTTGATGAACGAACTTCAAGAGTCAACTTGGTGGGTTGACATGGCCGGGTGACTTGATGAATGAACTTAAAGAGTCGACTTGGTGGGTCGAACTATCGGGGTGACTTGGTGGGCTGACCTGGCAGGGTGACTTGATGAACGAACCTAGAGAGTCGACTTTGTGAGAGTACTTGGTGGGTAAAACTGGCGGGGTGACTTGATGAACGAACTTAAAGAGTCGACCTGGTGAGAGAACTTGGTGGCCCAAGCTGGCGGGGTGAATTGATGAACGAACCTAAAGAGTCAACTTAAAGGGTCGACTTGGTGAGAGTACTTGGCGGGCCGACCTGGCGGAGTGACTTGATGAACGAGTCGACTTGGTGAGAGTACTTTGTGGGGTGACTTGATGAACAAACCTAAAGAGTCAACCTGGTGAGAGTACTTGGTGGGCCAACTTGGCAGGGTGCCTTGATGGGAAAACTTAAAGAGTCAACTTGGTGAGAGTACTTGGTGGGGTGACCTAGCGGGGTGACTTGATGAACGAACTTAAAGAGTTGACCTCCTGGGCTGACTTGGCAGAGTGACTTCATGAACGAACTTAAAGAGTCCACTTGGTGGGCCAACCTGGCGGGGTGACTTGATGAATGAACTTAAAGAGTCAACTTGGTGAGAGTAATTTGTGGGCTGACCTGGCAGGGTGACTTGATGAATGAACTTAAAGAGTCAACTTGGTGGGGTGACTTGATGAACGCACTTGAAGGGTTGACTTGGTGGGGTAAATCTATGAACAGAACTAAAGAGTTGACTTGGTGAGAGTACTTGGTGGGGTGACTTGATGAAAGGACTTAAAGAGTCAACTTGGTGAGAGTAATTGGTGGGGTGACTTGATGAACACACTTGAAGAATCTACTTGGTTAGAGTACTTGGTGGGGCGACTTGATGAACGGACTCAAAGAGTCGACTTGGTGAGAGTACTTGGTGCGCTGAACTGATGAACAGACTTAAAGAGTCAACTTCGTGGGCCGACCTGGTGGGGTGACTTTATGGATGGACTTAAAGAGTCGACTTGGTTAGAGTACTTGTTCTAGTGACTTGATGAACGAACTTGAAGAGTCAACTTGGTGGGGTGACTTCATGAAAGGACTTAAAGAGTCGACTTGGTGAGATTACTTGGTGGGGTGACTTGATGAACGGACTTAAAGGGTCAACTTGGCGGGGTGACTTGACGAACGGACCTAAGGAGTTGACTTGGTGAGAGTACTTGGCAGTGTGAACTGATCAACAAACTTAAAGAGTTGACTTGGTGGGACGACCCGGTGGGGTGACTTGATGAACGGACTTATAGAGTCGACTTGGTGAGAGTAGTTGTTCTGGTGACTTGATGAACGGACTTGAAGAGTCGGCTTGGTGGGGTGACTTGATGAAAGGACTTAAAGAGTCGACTTGGTGGGGTGACTTGATGAACGAACTTAAAGGGTCGACTTTGCGGGGTGACTCGATGAACGGACCTAAAGAGTTGACTTGGCGAGAGTACTTGGTGGGGTGACCTGATGAACAAACTTAGAGAGTCGACTTGGTGAGAGTACTTGGTGGGCCGACCTAGTTGGGTGACTTCGTGAACTAACTTAAAGAGTCAACTTGGTGGGGTGACTTGATGAACGGACTTCAAGGGTCGACTTGGCAAGGTGACTTGATGAACGTTCCTAAAGAGTTGACTTGGTGAGAGTACTTGGTGTGGTGACTTGATGAACAGACTTAAAGAGTCAAATTGGTGAGAGTACTTGGTGGGGTGACTTGATGAACATAGTTAAAGAGTTGACCTAGTGAGAGTACTTGGTCGGGTGACTTGATGAACGCACTTGAAGAATCGACTTGGTTAGAGTACTTGGTGGGGTGACTTGATGAACAAACTTAAAGATTTGACTTGGTGGGCCGACCTGGCGGGGTGACTTGATGAACAAACTTAGAGAGTCGACTTGGTGAGAGTACTTGGTGACTTGGTGGGCCAACCTGGCCGGGTAACTTGATGAACAAACTTAAAGAGTCGACTTGGTGAGAGTACTCGGTGGGCTGACTTGGTCATGTGACTTGATGAACGAACTTAAAGAGTCAACTTTGTGAGCCGACATGGCTGGGTGACTTGATGAACGAACTTAAAGAGTCGACTTGGTGGGTCGAACTAGTGGGGTTACTTGGTGGGCTTACCTGGCAGGGTGACTTGATGAACGAACCTAGAGAGTTGACTTTGTGAGAGTACTTGGTGGGTCGAACTGGCGGGGTGACTTGATGAACAAACTTAAAGAGTCGACCTAGTGAGAGAACTTGTTGGGCCAAGCTGGCAGGGTGAATTGATGAATGAACCTAGAGAGTCAACTTTGTGAGAGTACTTGGTGGGCTGACCTGGCGGGGTGACTTCATGACCTAACTTAAAGGGTCGACTTGGTGAGAGGACTTGGCGGGCCGACCTGGCGGAGCGACTTGATGAACGAGTTGACTTGGTGAGAGTACTTGGTGGGGTGACTTGATGAACAAACCTAAAGAGTCAACCTGGTGAGAGTACTTGGTGGGCCGAGCTGGCGGGGTGACTTGATCGGCAAACTTAAAGAGTCGACTTGGTGAAAGTACTTGGTGGGGTGACCTGGCGGGGTGACTTGATGAACGAACTTAAAGAGTCAACCTTGTGGGCTGACTTGGCAGAGTGACTTCATGAAAAAACTTAAAGAGTCCACTTGGTGGGCCGACCTGGCGGGGTGACTTGATGAACAAACTTAAAGAGTCGACTTGGTGAGAGTAATTAGTGTGCTGACCTGGCGGGGTGACTTGATGAATGAACTTAAATAGTCGACTTGGTGGGGTGACTTGATGAACGCACTTGAAGGGTCGACTTGGTGGGGTGACTCTATGAACGGACCTAAAGAGTTGACTTGGTGAGAGTACTTGGTGGGGTGACTTGTTGAAAGGACTTAAAGAGTCGACTTGGTGAGAGTACTTGGTGGGGTGACTTGATGAACGCACTTGAAGAATCGACTTGGTTAGAGTAATTGGTGGGGCGACTTGATGAATGGACTCAAAGAGTCAACTTGGTGGGCCGACCTGGTGGGGTGCCTTTATGAATGGACTTAAAGAGTCGACTTGGTTAGAGTACTTGTTCTGGTGACTTGATGAACGGACTTGAAGAGTCAACTTGGTGGGGTGACTTGATGAAAGGACTTAAAGAGTCGACTTGGTGTGCCGACCTGGTGGGGTGACTTTATGGACGAACTTAAAGAGTTAACTTGGCTAGAGTGCTTGTTCTGGTGACTTGATGAATGGACTTGAAGAGTCGACTTGGTGGGGTGACTTGGTGAAAGGACTTAAAGAGTCGACTGAGTGAGAGTACTTGGTGGGGCGACTTGATGAATGGACTTAAAGGGTCGACTTGGCGGGGTGACTTGATGAACGGACCTAAGGAGTTGACTTGGTGAGAGTACTTGGCGGGGTGAACTGATGAACAGACTTAAAGAGTCGACTTGGTGGGCGGACCCGGTGGGGTGACTTGATGAACGGACTTATAGAGTCAACTTGGTGAGAGTAGTTGTTCTGGTGACTTGATGAACAGACTTAAAGAGTCGGCTTGGTGGGGTGACTTGATGAAAGGACTTAAAGAGTTGACTTGGTGGGGTGACTTGATGAACAAACTTAAAGGGTCAAATTTGCGAGGTGACTCAATGAACAGACCTAAAGAGTTGACTTGGCGAGAGTACTCGGTGGGGTGACCTGATGAACAGACTTAGAGAGTGAACTTGGTGAGAGTACTTGGTGGGCCGACCTGGTTGGGTGACTTCGTGAACTGACTTAAAGAGTCAACTTGGTGGGGTGACTTGATGAACGGACTTCAAGGGTTGACTTGGCAAGGTGACCTGATGAACGATCCTAAAGAGTTGACTTGGTGAGAGTACTTGGTGTGGTGACTTGATGAACAGACTTAAAGAGTCGAACTGGTGAGAGTACTTGGTGGGGTGACTTGATGAACATAGTTAAAGAGTCGACTTGGTGAGAGTACTTGGTCAGGTGACTTGATGAACGCACTTGAAGAATCGACTTGGTTAGAGTACTTGGTGGGGTGACTTGATGAACGAACTTAAAGATTCATCTTGGTGGGCCGACCTGGCGGGGTGACTTGATGAACGAACTTAGAGAGTCGACTTAGTGAGAGTACTTGGTGGGCTGACCTGGCCGGGTGACTTGATGAATAAACTTAAAGAGTCAACTTGGTGAGAGTACTCGGTGGGCTAACCCGATCACGTGACTTGATGAACGAACTTAAAGAGTTGACTTGGTGGGTCGAACTAGCGGGGTGACTTGGTGAGAGTACTTGGTGGGCTGACCTGGCAGGGTGACTTGATGAACGAACTTAGAGAGTCGACATTGTGAGAGTACTTGGTGGGTTGAACTGGTGGGGTGACTTGATGAACGAACCTAAAGAGTCGACCTAGTGAGAGAACTTGGTGGGCCGAGCTGGCAGGGTGAATTGATGAACGAACCTAAAGAGTCGACTTTGTGAGAGTACTTGGTGGGCCAACTTGGCCGGGTGACTTGATGACCGAACTTAAAGGGTCGACTTTTTGAGAGCACTTGGTGGGCCGACCTGGCAGAGCGACTTGATGAACGAACTTAGAGATTTGACTTGGTGAGAGTACTTGGTGGGGTGACTTGATGAACAAACCTAAAGAGTCAACCTGGTGAGAGTACTTGGTTGGCTGACCTAGCGGGGTGACTTGATGGGAAAACTTAAAGAGTCAACTTGGTGAGAGTACTTGGTGGGGTGACCTGGCGGGGTGACTTGATGAACGAACTTAAAGAGTCAACCTTGTGGGCCGACTTGGCAGAGTGACTTCATGAACGAACTTAAAGAGTCGACATGGTGAGAGTAATTTTAGGGCTGACTTGTCAAGGTGACTTGATGAATGAACTTAAAGAGTCGACTTGGTGGGGTGACTTGATGAACGCACTTGATGGGTCGACTTGGTGGGGTGACTCTATGAACAGACCTAAAGAGTTGACTTGGTGAGAGTACTTGGTGGGTGAAAGGACTTAAAGAGTTGACTTGGTGAGAGTACTTGGTGGGGTGACTTGATGAACGGACTCAAAGAGTCAACTTGGTGAGAGTACTTGGTGGCTCGACTTGATGAGCAGACTTAAAGAGTCAACTTGGTGAGAGTGGGCCTAACGGGGTGAGGTTGTGAGTGGGCCTAAAAGGGCGAGTTGGTGGGGCGACTTGGCAAGTGGAATTAGAGAGCCAACGTGGTGAGGCGACTCGGCGAGTTGGTTTGTTGAGATGACATGGTGAGCTGACTTGGCAAGTCGACCTGGTGAGCAAACTTAAAGAGTCGACTTGGCAACGTACTCGAGTCGACTTGGTGAGGCGACTTGGCGAGCGGGCTCAAAGAGTAAACATGGTGAGGTGACTCATTGAGTCAACATGGTGAGGCGACTCATGGTGAGGAGCTATCCTTGAGGCAACTTTGTGGGCCTACTTGATTAGTCGACTTGGTGAGATGACCTAACGAGCTGACATGGTGAGCGGGCTTAAAGAGGTGACGACTTGGTGGGGTAACTCGGCAAGCCAACTTATTGAGGTGAGATGGTGAGTCGACTTGGTGAGCTAACTTGGTGAGCGCACTTAAAGAGTCAACTTCGTGAGGTGACTCGGCGAGTTAGCTCGCTGATGCGAGTTGGGCGGGCCGACCTAGCGAGGGAACTTAAAGAGGCAACTTGGGCGGGCTGACCTGGTGAGCGAACTTAAAGAGTTGACTTGGCAACATACTTGAACAACCAACTTGGTGAGCTGACATGGTGAGTGGGCTTAGAGAAGAAACTCAGTGGGGCAACTTGGCAAGCGCACTCGCTGGGGCAAGGTGGTAAAATGACTAGGTGATTCAACTTGGTGAGCTGACTTGGTGAGTAAACTTAAGGGGTCAACTTGGTGAGGCAACCTGAATAGTCAACTCGGTGAGCTGACTTGGGGAGCCGACATGGTGAGAGGTCTTAAAGAAGAGGTGACCTGGTGAGGCAAGACGGTAAGTCATCTTGGTGAGCCCGCTTGACGAGCTGTGAGCGGACTTAAAGAGTCAATTCCAGATTTGGAAAAGACCACATGGTCAGATGACTTGGTGAGCCGACCTGGCTAGCAAAATTGGCAAGCAAACTTATAGAATCAACTTGCTGTCCCCAGCCAGGATTGCACGCCTGGGTCGACCCAACTTGGGTCACCCGACTCCGTCACTCCAGCCTCGGGCGACCCGACTGGGTCGCCAGAGTGGGTCGACAAAAGGAAAAAAAAAAAAAAAATCATGGGAGGCCCTGTACAGCGAAAAGCGCTAAATTTTGGGCATTACAAAAAAAAAAAAAACAAGTTACCCGCTTTTGGATCACGCACAAGTTTCAGTTCACGTATTGCCGAGCTGACTCGAGGTGTTACACCTAGCTAGCCAGATTCGAGGTAGGGTAGCCAAAACGATCTGATTTGAGAATTTTCTTTTTAAAAAGAGATCATGATAGGCCCCATAAGGAAAAAAAGAATGAAATTTTGGGAGTTCAAAAAAAAATGTTACCCGATTTTGGATCGCGCACAGGGCTTGGGTCACGTAGCATCGAGGTGCCCTGGGTGACATGATTCGAGCGAAAAGTCGATGGTGGCATGAGTCGTGCAAAATCATTGGAGGCCATTAAGGCTCGAGGCACTTCGAGTCGAGGTTGCTGAGGTGGGTCAAGTTGAAAACTTTGGGCGTTAACCAAAAAGAAAAAGTTAACCGCTTTTGGATCACGTACACGGCTTGGGGCACTTAGAATCAAGTCGAGCACGGTGACATGAGTCGTGCGAAAAATTTGGAGATGACTCAAGTCGGGGCATCCGACTCTATCCGAGTTCAAAACTTTGGGACTTGACAAAAAAAAGAAAAAGGAAAAAGTTACCCGATTTTGGATCACGTAAGTGACTCAGGCCACTCAGAATCAAGGCGAGTGCGGTTACATGAGTCTAGCGAAAAAAAAAATTGAGGCGGTTAAGGCTCGAGGCAATTCGAGTCGAGGTAGCTGAGTCGATTCGAAAAATTTGGCCGTTAGCCAAAAAAAGAGTTAATCGCTTTTGGATCACGTACATGACTCGAGGCACCAAGTTGAGCACGGTGGCATGAGTCCTGCAAAAAAAATGGAGGCGGTTAAGGCTTGAGGCGATACGAGTCAGGGTTGCCGACACAATTTGGGTTGAAAACTTTGGGCGTTAACCCAAAAAAAGAGTTGACCACCTTTAGATCATGCACATGACTCAGCGCACTTAGAATCATGTCGACCATGGTGACATGAGCCATGCAAAAAAATTGGAGGCAGTTAAGGCTCGACGCGATTCGAGTCGAGGTTTGGGTAGTTGGGGTGATTCGTGTCAGGGTTGCCGACACGGCTCGAGTTGAAAACTTTGGGCATTAACCTCAAAAAGAAAAAAGTTGACCTCTTTTGGACCACGTACATGACTCGGGGCACTTAGAATCAAGTCGAGCATGGTGGCATGGGTTGTGCGAAAAATTTGGAGGCGATTCAAGTTGGGGTAGCCAACTCGATTTGAGTTCAAAACTTTGGGCGTTAACCAAAAAAATAAGCTGACCGATTTTGGATCACTTACATGAGTCGTCT
>CM053784.1:554457411-554482411 GCA_028749045.1 Cupressus sempervirens
CACAAGAGGAAAGTGTCCCATCATCGACTGGAGAGGGCCAAATAGGGAGCCTCGGTTCATAGGCACCTGGGAAGAACATCCCGTACGGAACCCTTTACCCTCAAACTCATTGTTGCCACTACTCGGAAAGAAGCCCCGAGTCTCTATGAGATGCACCACGCATGTAGCCACCTCAAGTGTAACGCCACTCAGAGACATCCATTTCCTAGGCATATGCCTCCTACACGCCTATTGAGGTGCACCCACACAGACAAAATCCTTCTCAATCACAACAAACCTTTTCCCACTATGAAGAGCTGGTTGCCGAAGTGCCAACGGAGACCGCCGTGCTGAAGGGTGAAGGGCCGTGCGAGTCAAAAACATGGTTGGTTATGCGATTGGCGAGGGCATCACTATGCACGCGACCACCTCAATTATAAGGCCGCTCAAGGGCATCGTGTATAACACACCCTCTACACATTTATAGGTGATGAGAGCCTGCTCGCATACACAGACATGTCTAACCTCTGGCAAATTTCTCCTTTCCCAGCACAACCTTGCTAACCATTCCCTGTGACACGTGATCTGCCAGCACAAGTACAAAAAAGTTCCTATGGGTGAACACTCACACTAGCATTGTCAGACAAGCTTCAATCTCATGCACATGCACATACCGAAGAACTGCACCGTGAGGGAACCCACCCGCGAGCACCCACATCTCGGCAAAAAGCATTTGTGTGATTTCTTTCCCTAGACAGACACTTTGGGCCTAAACTTGTCGAAGCATTGCAAAGACGAGTGCTCTGGTTTGTAGGAGCCTAAGAAGAACATCTCGTACGAAACCCATTCCCCCAAAATGCTCCAATCACAAATGCTCGTAGCAGAGTCATAATGCAAAGATGTACACCGCGCACGCTACCGAGTAAGGACACTCAGAGACATCCATTTCCCAGGCATATGCCCCCTACACACTTTTTGGTGCACCCCGTACAAATGGCCATACTTCGACAAGCCCTCCCAAAATTTCGGATCTGAAGAGAGATGAAACGCCTTGGGCTTTTTGTCCACACAATGCAAACACCAAATGCTTTCTTTAGGGGGGAGTTGAAGAAGAGTATCTCCCACAGAACCCATGAGCCACAGCCATTTGGATCGCACAGGGTAGGACAGGGCATGGAGAGTTTCCTCATCCAAACAAAAATTATCGATAATACTCTACGCTTCTACTGGCCTGGACCACAAAGGCTGTCACGACAGTGCCATGCACTTCTATAGGATGAGATAGTGAAGAGGCGAGCACGCACCAAGAATGCACTAGCGAATAAATTATGTGGCAACCAAACCTTTCGCCATCCCCCCTCTCAATCCCAAGGCTCTACCAATCGGCAAAAACTTAGGGTGGAGAGTGGACCCTTGATGAAATTAGGGACATCGAGCAATGCACCCATGCAACCATCTCTTTCCTTCTTGCCATCCAGGTAGGATAAAAATGTAATGATAGAACGTGCCAATGAGACAGAGCCCTTGGCTAAAAGATACAACTCAATGTACACTCAGCAACAAGCGCATCTTAGAATCGAACACCAAATGTGTAGTGTGTTGCAAGCTATGCAGACACCTACATATAGGGTATATCAAACAAAAAAAAGTGACAAGTACTTCCCACCAGCTCTGCCATTGCGATTATCGAATGGGATATACTCACCGCCACAGATTAATGACCATCATTACCGTCTCGGAATAGATACACGCACATCGAGCTTCATCTGATCAACTGGATGAATTTCACCTTGAAGGGCCCCAATCCAAAAGTTCCGGAGGTCACCTCCTGGAACTCTCAAGAACAAGGCCCATCTTACATGCAAACTCTGCTAGTGCGCAAACACAGGTTGCAATTAAAGAGAAATTGCAAGGCTGTCACAATGGCCCGAGGCCAATGCTCCTACTAAGTCAATTTTCTCTTGCAATCACCATGCCGCCATTCATAGAGAGATCTCCCCATTCACTTGTGACGTGATGCACAATCCAAGTGCTAGACACGAGCTCGCCCTTGAAAGGGCCACTTTCCAGGGCATCCCCCAATGACACATTGGAAAGACAACCGCTGTCGAACCATTCCCAATGTTGTGCCAGTCGAGTTGGCACAGAGGCGACCTTAGGGAGCTCCCACTTAGCAATCAGGATGTGCTTTCGTACCCATCTCTCAAAAAGACCAATGTTAGCTGTGAACAAATTTGGAATCCAAGGCCTCACATCCATCAATATCATCGGGGCACTGGGTCTATATAAAAAGGCCACAGAGAGGTTCCGAGAAGAGAAGTCCCCCCTGCTCGCTCGCACAAACATCCCAAATTCTAGACACAAGCTCCTACCCTTAGCATCACTCTCCAGATCACTGCAATGACACATTGGAATGAAAACCGCTGTCGAAAAACTCCCAAAATTGTGGCGATGGAGTGAGAGAGAAGAGCAGCTTTGGGGAGAGGCACATAGCAAATGGGCTACTCCTTCATTCTACTCTTATATACAGATCCAATGTCGCTGATTTTGTTTGGAATCCAGGGTGAATTTGTGCTTGCCCACATGAGCAATGGCTCTTCTGATCGAATGGCCACGGGGAGCTTCTGATAACAAAGGCTCCCTTGTCACTTGTGATGCGCAGCGCAACTACTAGACAACGGCTCGCCCTTTAGATCATTGCCCAGGCAACCACCACAACGGCACCATTGGAATGACAACCGCTGCCAAACCATTCCGAAATTTTTTTGCCAAAGAAGTTGTTGCAAAGAGAACGACTCTAGGGAGAGAGCACTCGCATAGCAAAATCAGGATGGCTTCACAGCCCTTCCAATAGAAACGATGCTGGTGCCAATATTTGAAATCCGAATTATATGTCTTTCTTGAACACCAACACTAATTCTATTGGGGAGGGTTGCTGAGAGCTTTTGTTATCAAAGCCTCCCATTGTAGCCATAATAGGCATGCAAAAATTTTTGCTAGAGCACCAAGCACCCACCTCATAACTAGAGACAAGGGCTTGCCATTAGATCAACTTCAAAATTGCAGAACAGATGCACTGTAGAATGGAAACCACTACCAAGTCTCTTCCGTAATTGCGTCAGTTGAGTGATTGAAGAAGGTGATCTAAGAGAGGGTCCAAGCATAGGCATTCATTGGGGGATTCACGCTGATGGCATAAATTTATTCAATACCCGAGCAACACCAGACAGAGGTGCTAGACGAGAGCTCCCATTTTAGATCGAGTTTTAAAATCACCAAGAAGACACAGTGAGGGCTAGCAACCACTGCCAAACCCTTTTCCAAAATTGAGCCAGTTGAGTGACAAGAAAACATGATCTAAAGGAGAGTCGAGGAATAGTACCCTCAAGGGTGGGCTTCATGCCCCTCTAATTGATTCAACGTCGGCGTCCACCCTTTCAAAATCTGACATATCCATCTGCCCTGACAGCGGTGTTGAATCAATGAGGAGGGCACAGGAGAGGCTCGTGGCAACCACCTCTCCCATTGTAGCCGTGATAGGCACACAAAAAATCTTCCTAGAGCGCCAAAGCACCCACCCTCATGGCTATAGACAAGGGCTCGCCATTAGATCAACTTCAAAATCGCAGAACAAACACGGTGTAGAATGGCAACCGCTGCCAAGTCTCTTCCGTAATTGCGTCGGTCGAGTGATTGAAGAAGGTGATCTAAGAGAGGGTCCATGCATAGGCATTCGTTGGGGGATTCATGCCGATCACATAAATTTATGCAACACCCGAGCAACACCGGATAGAGGTGCTAGACAAGGGCTCTCATTTTAGATCAAGTTTTAAACTCACCAATTAGACGCGGTGAGGGCTGGCAACCGCTGCCAAACCTTTTTTCAAAATTGCGCTAGCTAAGTGACAAGAAAACATGAACTAAAGGAGAGTCCAGGTATAGCACCCATGAGGGTGGGCTTCATGCCCCTCTAATTGATTCAACGTCAGTGTCCACCGTTTCAAAATACGACATATCCATCCACCCTGACAGCGGCATTGAATCAATGAGGGGGGCACGGGAGAGGCTCGCGAAAACCACCTCTCCCATTTTGGCCGTGATAGGCACGCAAAAAATTTTGCTAGAGCGCCAAGCACCCACCTCATGGCTATAGACAAGGGCTCGCCATTAGATCAACTTTGAACTCGCAGAACAGACGCGGTGTAGAATGGCAACCGCTGCCAAGTCTCTTCTATAATTGCGTCGGTCGAGTGATCGAAGAAGGTGATCTAAGAGAGGGTCCAAGCATAGGCATTCGTTGGGGGATTCGCTCCGATGGCATAAATTTATCCAATACCTGAGCAACACCGGATGGAGGTGCTAGACGAGGGCTCCTATTTTAGATCAAGTTTTAAAATCACCAAGTAGACACGGTGAGGGCTGGCAATCGCTGCCAAACCTTTTTCTGAAATTGTGCCAGATGAGTGACAAGAAAACATGATCTAAAGGAGAGTCTAGGTATAGCACCCACGAGGGTGGGCTTCATGCCCCTCTAATTGATTCAACGTCGGCATCCACCATTTCAAAATCTGACATATCCATCCGCCCTGACAGTGGCGTTGAATCAATGAGGGGGGCACAGGAGAGGCTCATGGAAACCACCTCTCCCATTATAGCTGCAATAGGGCATGCAAAAAAAATTTCCACAGCGCCAAGCACCAACCTCATGGCTAGAGACAAGGGCTCACCATTAGATCAACTTCAAAATCGCAGAACAGACGCGGTGTAGAATGGCAACCGCTGCCAAGTCTCTTTCATAATTGCGTCGGTCGAGTGATCGAAGAAGGTGATCTAAGAGAGGGTCCAAGCATTAGGCATTCATTGGGGGATTCGCGCCGATGGCATAAATTTATGCAATACCCGAGCAACACCGGACGAAGGTGCTAGACGAGGGCTCCCATTTTAGATCGAGCTTTAAAATCACCAAGTAGACGCGGTGAGGGCTGGAAACTGTTGCCAAACCTTTTTGGGAACTTGTGCCAGCTGAGTGACAAGAAAACATGATCTAAAGGAGAGTCCAGGAATAGCACCCTTGAGGGTGGGCTTCATGCCCCTCTAATTGATTCAACGTCGGCATCCACTATTTCAAAATATGACATATCCATCCACCTTGACAATGGCGTTGAATCAATGAGGGGGGCACGGGAGAGGCTCGCGACAACCACCTCTCCCATTGTAGCCGCAATAGGCATGCAAAAAAATTTTCTAGAGTGCCAAGCACCCACCTCATTGCTATAGACAAGGGCTCGCCATTAGGATCAACTTCGAAATTGCAGAACAGATGCGGTGTAGAATGGCAACCGCTGCCAAGTCTCCTCCGTAATTGCGTCGGTCGAGTGATCGTAGAAGGTGATCTAAGAGAGGGTCCAAGCATTAGGCATTCATTGGGGGATTCGCGCCGATGGCATAAATTTATCCAATACTCGAGCAACACTAGATGGAGGTGCTAGACGAGGGCTCCCATTTTAGATCAAGTTTTAAAATCAGCAAGTAGACGCGGTGAGGGCTGGCAACCGCTGCCAAACCTTTTTCCGAAATTGCGCCAATTGAGTGACAAGAAAACATGATCTAAAGGAGAGTCCAAGAATAGCACCCTCGAGGGTGGTCTTCATGCCCCTCTAATTGATTCAACGTTGGCGTCCACTGTTTCAAAATCTAACATATCCATCCGCCCTGACAATGGCGTTGAATCAATGAGGGGGGCACGGGAGAGGCTCGCAGCAACTACCTCTCCCATTGTAGCCGCGATAGGCATGCAAAAAAATTTTCTAGAGTGCCAAGCACCCACCTCATGGCTAGAGACAAGGGCTCACCATTAGATCAACTTCGAAATCGCAGAACAGACGTGGTGTAGATCGACAACCGCTGCCAAGTCTCTTTTGTAGTTGCATCGGTCGAGTGATCGAAGAAGGTGATCTAAGAGAGGGTCCAAGCATAGGCATTCATTGGGGGATTTATGCCAATGGCATAAATTTATGCAATACCCAAGCAACACTGGACGGAGGTGCTAGACGAGGGCTCCCATTTTAGATCGAGTTTTAAAATCACCGAGTAGACGTGGTGAGTGCTGGCAACCGCTGCCAAACTTTTTTCTGAAATTGCGCCAACTGAGTGACAAGAAAACATGATCTAAAGGAGAGTCAAGGAATAGCACATTGAGGGTGGGCTTCATGCCCCTCTAATTGATTCAACATCGGTGTCCATCATTTCAAAATCTGACATATCTATCCACCTTGACAACTGCGTTGAATCAATGAGAGGGGCACAGGAGAGGCTCGTGGAAACCACCTCTCCTATATAAGCTATTAGTGTGAGGCTCGCTCTCCATTAGAAATTCGCAAACACACCGACAACTGCCTTAAAAATCCAAATCCTTGAAAATTCTGACCAAACAGCCATTCACGACCCAATTTTTTATGAGGTCGGCAGAGGAGCAAAAGATTGTCATGGAGCCAACTTTTTGTGAGTTCATGGAGCCAAGGGACTGAAATGGTCATCAAGATCATCCAATTAATTGGATGAATTTCACCTTGAAGGGGGCCCAATCCAAAATTTCTGGAGGTCATCTCCTAGAACTCTCGAGAACAAGGCCCATCTTACATGCAAACTCTGCTACTGCGCAAACATAGGTTGCAATTAAAGAGAAATTGCGAGGCCGTCACAATGGCCCGAGGCCAATGCTCCGACTAAGTCAATTTTCTCTTGCAATCACCATGCCGCCATTCACAAAGAGATCTCCCCATTCACTTGTGATGCGACGCACAATCCAAGTGCTAGACGCGAGCTCGCCCTTGAAAGAAAGACCACTTTCCAAGACATCCCCCGATGATACATTGGAATGACAACTGCTATCGAACCATTCCCAATGTTGTGCCGATCGAGTTGGCATAGAGGCGACCTTAGGGAGCTCCCGCATAGCAATTGGGATGTGCTTTCGTGCCCATCTCTCACAAAAACCAATCTTAGTTATGAACAAATTTGGAATCCAAGGGCTCGCATCCATCGATATCGTCGCCACTGGGTCTATATACAAAGGCCACGGAGAGGTTCTCATAAGAGAAGCTCCCCTGCTCGCTCGCACAAACATCCCAAATTCTAGACACAAGCTCTTGCCCTTAGAGCATCGCTCTCTAGATCACCACAATGACACATTGGAACGACAACCACTGCCGAACAACTCCCAAAATTGTGGCAATGGAGTGAGAAAGAAGAGCAACTTTGGGGAGCCACGCATAGCAAACAGGCTGCTGCTGCTTCATTCCGCTCTTATATAGATTCGACGTCGTTGATTTCATTTGGAATCCGAGGCTGCATTCATCCTTGCTCACACAAGCAATGGCTCTTCTAATCGAATGGCCACAGGGAGCTTCTGATAACATAGGCTCCCTTGTCACTCGTGATGCGCAGCCCAACTGCTAGATGATGGCTTGCCCTTCAGATTGCTGCCCAGGCAACCACCACAATAGCACCATTGGAATGACAACCGCTGCTGAGCCATTCTAAAAATTTTGTGCCAAAGAATTTGTTGCGTAGAGAATGACTCTGGGGAGAGAGCCCTCGCATAGCAAAATCGGGATGGCTTCACGACCCTCCCAATAGAAACGATGCTGGTGCTAGTATTCCAAATCCTAATAACGTGTCTTTTTCGAACACCAGCACTGATTCTATTGGGGGAGGGTCACCGAAAGCTTTTGTTATCAAAGCTCCCATTGTAGCCGCGATAGGCACACAAAAAATTGCTAGAGCCCCAAGCACCCCACTGCATGGCTAGACAAGGGTTCGCGATTAGATCAACTTCAAAATCGCTGAACAGACGTGCTGTGGAATGGCAACCATTGCCAAGCCTCTTACATAATTACGTCGATCGAGTGATCAAAGAAGGTGATCTAAGAGAGAGTCCAAGGCTAGGGATTCGTTGGTGGATTCACGCCGATAGCAAAAATTTATGCAATACTCGAGCAACACCGGATGGAGGTGCTAGACGAGGGCTCCCATTTTAGATCAGGTTTTAAAATCACCAGGTAGACGCAGTAAGGGCTGGCAACCGCTACCAAACCTTTTTCTGAAATTGTGCCAGCTGAGTGACAACAAAACAAGATCTAAAGGAGAGTCAAGGAATAGTACCTCGAGGGTGGGCCTCATGCCCCTCTAATTGATTCAACGTCGGTGTCCACCATTTCAAAATCTGACATATCCATCCGCCCTGACACCGGCGTTGAATCAATGAGGGGGGCACGAGAGAGGCTCGCGTCAACCACCTCTCCCATTGTTGCCGCGATAGGCACGAAAAAAATTGCTAGAGCCCCAAGCACCTATGTCATGGCTAGACAAGGGCTCGCCATTAGATCAACTTTGAAATCGCAGAACAGACGCACTGTAGAATGGCAACCGCTACCAAGTCTCTTTTGTAATTGCATCGGTCGAGTGATTGAAGAAGGTGATCTAAGAGAGGGTCCAAGGGTAGGGCATTCGTTGGGGGATTCGCGCCGATAGCAAAAATTTATGCAATACCCGAGCAACACCGGACGAAGGTGCTAGACGAGGGCTCCCATTTTAGATCAAGTCTTAAAATCGCCAAGTATACGCGGTGAGGGCTGGCAACCGCTGCCAAACCTTTTTCCAAAATTGTGCCAGCTGAGTGACAAGAAAACATGATCTAAAGGAGAGTCAAGGAATAGCACCCTCGAGGGTGGGCTTCATGCCCCTCTAATTGATTCAACGTTAGGGTCCACCATTTCAAAATTTGACATATCTATCCACCCTGATAGTAGCGTTGAATCAATGAGGGGGGCACGAGAGAGGCTCGTGGCAACCACCTCTCCCATTGTAGCTGTGATAGGCATGCAAAATTTTTTTTTCTAGAGCACCAAGCACCCACCTCATGGCTATAGACAACGGCTCACCATTAGATCAACTTCGTAATTGTAGAATAGACACGGTGTAGAATGGCAACCGCTGCCAAGTCTCTTCCATAATTGCGTCAGACTAGTGATCGAAGAAGGTGATCTAAGAGAGGGTCCAAGCGTACGCATTAATTGGGGGATTCGCGCCGATGGCAAAAATTTATGCAATACCCGAGCAACACCGGACGAAGGTGCTAGAGGAGGACTCCCATTTTAGATCAAGTCTTAAAATCACCAAGTAGACGCGGTCAGGGCTGGCAACCGCTGCCAAACCTTTTTCTGAAATTGTTCCAGCTGAGTGACAAGAAAACATGATCTAAAGGAGAGTCCAGGAATAGCACCCTCGAGGGTGGGCTTCATGCCCCTCTAATTGATTCAACGTCGGCGTCCACCGTTTCAAAATCTGACATATCCATCTGCCCTGATAGCAATGTTGAATCAATGAGGGGGGCACGGGAGAGGCTCGTGGCAACCACCTCTCCCATTGTAGCCGCGATAGGAATGCAAAATTTTTTTTGCTAGAGCGCCAAGCACCCACCTCCTGGCTATAGACAAGGGCTCGCCATTAGATCAACTTCGAAATCGCAGAACAGACGCGGTGTAGAATGGCAACCGCTGCCAAGTCTCTTTCGTAATTGCGTCAGTCGAGTGATCGAAGAAGGTGATCTAAGAGAGGGTCCAAGCATAGGCATTCATTGGGGGATTTGCGCCGATGGAAAAAATTTATGCAATACCCGAGCAACACCGGACGGAGGTGCTAGACGGGGGCTCCCGTTTTAGATCAAGTCTTAAAATTACCAAGTAGACGCGGTGATAAAATTACCAAGTAGACACGGTGAGGGCTGGCAACCGCTGCCAAACCTTTTTTCGAAATTGCGCCAGCTGAGTGACAAGAAAACATGATCTAAAGGAGAGTCCAGGAATAGCACCCTTGAGGGTGGGCTTCATGCCCCTCTAATTGATTCAACATCGGCGTCCACCATTTCAAAATCCGACATATCCATCTACCCTGACAACGAAGTTGAATCAATGAGGGGGGCACGAGAGAGGCTTGCGGCAACCACCTCTCCAATTGTAGCTGCGATAGGCACGCAAAATTTTTTTCTAGAGTGCCAAGCACCCACCTCATGGCTATACACAAGGGCTCGCCATTAGATCAACTTTGAAATCGCAGAATAGACGCGGTGTAGAATGGCAACTGCTGCCAAGTCTCTTCTGTAGTTGCGTCAGTTGAGTGATCGAAGAAGGTGATCTAAGAGAGTTTCCAAGTGTAGGCATTCATTGGAAGATTCACGCCAATGGCATAAATTTATGCAATACCCAAGCAACATCGGACGGAGGTGCTAGACGATGGCTCCCATTTTAGATCATATTTTAAAATCACCAAGTAGATGTGGTGAGGGTTGGCTACCGATGCCAAACGTTTTTCCAAAATTGCACCAGTTGAGTGACAAGAAAAAATGATCTAAAGGAGAGTCAAGGAATAGCACATTGAGGGTGGGCTTCATACCCCTCTAATTGATTCAACGTCGGTGTCCACCATTTCAAAAACTAACATATCCATTCGCCTTGACACCGGCGTTGAATCAATGAGAGGGGCACGGGAGAGGCTCACGGCAACCACCTCTCCTATATAAGCTATTAGAGCAAGGCTCGCTCTGCACTAGAAATTAGTGAACACACCGACAACTGCCTTAAAAATCCAAATCCTTTAAAATTCTGACCAAACAGCCATTCACGAACCAATTTTTTATGAGGTCGACAGAGGAGCAAAAGATTGTCATTAGTTAGGAGATGCGAGTTCATGGAGCCAAGGGACTGAAATGGTCATCGAGCTTATCCGATCAACTAGATGAATTTCACCTTGAAGGGGGCCCAATCCAAAAGTTCCGAAGGTCATCTCCTAGAACTCTGGAGAACAAGGCCCATCTTACATGAAAACTCTACTACTGCGCAAACATAGGTTGCAATTAAAGAGAAATTGCGAGGCCGTCACAATGGCCCGAGGCCAATGCTCTGACTAAGTCAATTTTCTCTTGAAATCACCATGTCGCCGTTCATAGAGAGATCTCCCCATTCACTTGTGACGCGACGCACAATGGAGTGACAAAGAAGAGAAACTTTGGGGAGCCGCACATAGCACACGGGCTGTGCTGCTTCATTCCGCTCTTATATATAGATCCAATGTCATTGATTTCATTTGGAATCCGAGGCTGCATTTGTCCTTGCTCACACAAGAAATGGCTCTTCTCATCGAATGGCCACGGGGAGCTTCCGATTACAAAGGCTCCCTTATCACTCGTGATGCACAGCCCAACTGCTAGACAACGGCTCGCCCTTCAGATCATTGCCTAGGAAACCACCACAATGGCACCATTGGGAATGACAACTGCTGCCAAACCATTCCGAAAATTTTGTGCCAAAGAAGTTGTTGTGAAGAGAACCACTCTGGGGAGAGAGCACTCGCATAGAAAAATCGGGATGGCTTCATGGCCCTTCCAATAGAAACGATGCTGGTGCCAATATTCCAAATCTGAATAACGTGTCTTTCTCAAACACCAGCACCGATTCTATTGGGGAGGGTCGCCGAGAGCTTTTGTTATCAAAGCCTCCCATTGTAGCCGCGATAGGCATGCAAAAAATATTTTCTAGAGCACCAAGCACCCCACCTCATGGCTAGAGACAAGGGCTCGCCATTAAGATCAACTTCAAAATCACAGAACAGACGCGCTGTAGAATGGCAACCACTGCCAAGTCTCTTCTGTAATTGCGTCGGTCGAGTGATCGAAGAAGGTGATCTAAGAGAGGGTCCAAGCATAGGCATTCATTGGGGGATTCGCACCGATAGAAAAAATTCATGCAATACCCGAGCAACACCGGACAGAGTTGCTAGACGAGGGCTCCCATTTTAGATCAAGTTTTAAAATAACCAAGTAGACGCGGTGAGGGCTGGCAACCGCTGCCAAACCTTTTTCTGAAATTGCACTGGCTGAGTGACAAGGAAACATGATCTAAAGGAGAGTCGAGGAATAGCATCTCGAGGGTGGGCTTCATGCCCCTCCAATTGATTCAACGTCGGCGTCCACCATTTCAAAATCTGACATTTCCATCCGCCTTGACACCAGCATTGAATCAATGAGAGGGGCATGGGAGAGGCTTGCGGCAACAACCTCTCCTATATAAGCTATTATTGTGAGGCTCGCTCTGCATTAGAAATTAGTGAACACACTAACATCTGCCTTAATAATCCAAATCGTTGAAAATTCTGACCAAACAGCCATCCACGACCCAATTTTTTATGAGGTCGTCTAAGGAGCAAAAGATTGTCATCGGTTAGGAGATGTGAATTCATGGAGCCAATCGACTAAAATGGTCATCGAGCTCATCCGATCAACTAGATGAATTTCACCTTGAAGGGGCCCAATCCAAAAGTTCTGGAGGTCATCTCCTGGAACTCTCAAGAACAAGGCCCATCTTACTTGCAAACTCTACTACTGCGCAAACATAGGTTGCAATTAAAGAGAAATTGCAAGGCCATCATAGTGGCCCGAGGCCAATGCTCTGGCTAAGTCAATTTTCTCTTGCAATCACCATGCCACCATTCATAGAGAGATCTCCCCATTCACTTGTGACATGATGCACAATCCAAGTGCTAGACGCGAGCTCACCCTTGAAAGGCCACTTTCCAAGACATCCCCCGATGACACATTGGAACGACAACCGCTGTTGAACCATTCCCAATGTTGTGCCGATCGAGTTGGCACAGAGGCGACCTTAGGGAGCTCCCGCGTAGAAATCGGGATGTGCTTTCGTACCCATCCCTCACAAAAACCAATATGTTAGCTGTGAACAAATTTAGAATCCAAGGCTCGTATCCATCGATATCGTCGGCACTGGGTCTATATATTCAAAGCCCACGGAGAGGTTTCGATAAGAGAAGCTCCCCTACTCGCTCGCACAAACATCCCAAATGCTAGACACAAGCTCCCACCCTTAGCATTGCTCTCCAAATCGCCGCAATGACACATTGGAATGACAATCACTGTCAAACAACCCTCGAATTTGTGCCAGTGGAGTGAGAAAGACGAGCAACTTTGGGGAGCCGCACATAGCAAACGGGATGCTGCTTCATTCCGCTCTTATATAGAGATCCGATGTCATTGATTTCATTTGGAATCTGAGGCTGCATTCATCCTTGCTCACACAAGCAATGGCTCTTCTCATTGAATGGTCACGGGGAGCTTCCAATTACAAAGGCTCCCTTGTCACCCATGATGCACAACCCAACTGCTAGACGACGGCTTGCCCTTCAGATCGCGGCCCAGGACACCACCACAATGGCACCATTGGAATGACAACTGTTGCCGAACCATTCCAAAATTTTTTTTCCAAAGAAGTTGTTGCAAAGAGAACGACTCTGGGAAGAGAGCCCTCGCATAGCAAAATCGGGATGGCTTCACGGCCCTCCCAATAGAAACGATGCTGGTGCCAATATTCCAAATCTGAATAATGTGTCTTTCTCGAACACCAGCACCAATTCTATTGGGTCGATATCATTAGCACTGGGTCTATATTCAAAGGCCACGGAGAGGTTCTGATAAGAGAAGCTCCACTGCTCGCATGCACAAACATCCCCAAATGCTAGACGCAAGCTCTCGCCCTTAGCATCGCTCTCCAGATCACCACAATGACACATTGGAATGACAACCGCTGTCGAACAACTCCCAAATTTGTGCCGATGGAGTGAGAGAAACAAGAGCGAGATCGGGTCGACGAAAATGGCTAAGCCAGATCGGGTCGGCCAGCATGGCTCGGCGACCATTTTTCACCGAGACCTTTCGATATTAAAGCTCCCATGTGGCCGCGATAAGTACACCATGACAAATTGCTAGAGCGCCAAAAAGACACGCCATGGATCGGCAACCGCTCCCTCACCTTTTCCAAAATTGAGTCATCAGAAAACATGATCTAAAGGAGAGCCGAGGAAAAGCACTGAGATCGCTTCATGCCCCTTTCATTGATTCAACATCAGCATACACCGTTTGAAAACCCAACAATCCTATCTGCCTAGACACCAATGTTGAATCAATGAAAGGGGCATGGGAGAGGCTCGCGGAAACAACCTCTCCTATATAAGCTATTAGTGCGAGGCTAGCTCTGCATTAGAAATCTGCGATTGCACGGACAACTCCCTTAAAAATCCAATTCAATGAAAAATGTGACCAAACAACCATCCACGACACCATTTTTGGAGCTCGCCCAGAACGGCTTGGCCATCATGTCTCGCCCAGAACGGCTCAACCAGCATGGCTCGCCCAGAATGGCTCGGCCAACATGGTGACTTGGTGACTTGGTGAGAGTACCTAGAACTGTCAAGAACAAAGGAAAATCTTACATGCAAACTCTGCTGCTGCGCAAACATAGGTTGCAATTATAGAGAAATTGCAAGGCTGTCACAATGGCCCGAGGCCAATGCTCTGACTACTAAGTCAATTTTCTCTTGCAATCGCCATGCCGCCGTTCATAGAGAGATCTCCCCATTCACTTGTGATGACGCACAATCCAACTGCTAGACGCAAGCTTTCCCTTGAAAGCCCGCGTTCCAAGACATCCCGATGACACATTGGAACGACAACCACTGTCAAACCATTCCCAATATTGTGCCAATCGAGTTGGCATAGAGGCGATCTTAGGGAGCTCCCGTGTAGCAATCGGTAAGTTCTTTTGTACCCTTCTCTCACAAAAACCAATGCTAGCTGAACAAATTTAGAATTCGAGGCTCGTATCCATCGATATCGTCGGCACTGGGTCTATACTCAAAGGCCACGGAGAGGTTCCGATAAGAGAAGCTCCACTGCTCGCTTGCACAAACATCCCCAAATGCTAGACGCAAGCTCCCTCCCTTAGCATCGCTCTCCAGATCACTGCAATGACACATTGGAACGACAACTGCTGTCGAACAACTCCCAAATTTGTGCCGATGGAGTGAGAAAGAAGAGCCAAATTGGGTCGACAAAAGCGGCTAAACCAGATCGGGTCGGCCAGCATGGCTCGGCCACCATTTTTTTCCAAGAGCTTTTGATATTAAAGCTCCCATGTAGCCGCGATAAGTACACCATGACAAATTGCTAGAGTGCCGAGCACCCATAGCAAATTTCCATTATACCAAGCGACGCCGGAGTGCTAGACAAGGGTTCACATTTAGATCAAATTTTAAAATCACCAAAAAGACACGCCATGGATTGGCAATCGCTGCCTCACCTTTCCCAAAATTGAGTCATCGAAAAACATGATCTAAAGGAGAGCCGAGGAAAAGCACCAAGATTGCTTCATGCCCCTTTCATTGATTCAACATCAGCATACACCGTTTGAAAACCCAACAATCCGATCCGCCTAGACACCAATGTTGAATCAATGAAAGAGGCATGGGAGAGGCTTGCGGCAACAACCTCTCCTATATAAGCTATTAGTGTGAGGCTCACTCTACATTAGAAATCTGCGATAGCACGGACAACTCCCTTAAAAATCCAATTCAATGAAAAATGTGACCAAACAGCCATCCACGACACCGTTTTTGGAGCTCGCCCAGAATGGCTCGGCCAGCATGGCTCACCCAGATTGGCTCGACCAGCATGGCTCGCCCAGATCGGCTCAGGGAGCATGGTGACTTGGTGACTTGGTGAGAGTACTTGGAACTGTCAAGAACAAAGGCCAATCTTACATGCAAACTCTGCTACTGTGCAAACATAGGTTGCAATTATAGAGAAATTGCAAGGCCGTCACAATGGCCCGAGGCCAATGCTCCGACTACTAAGTCAATTTTCTCTTGCAATCGCCATGCTGCCATTCACAAAGAGATCTCCCCATTCACTTGTGACAATGCACAATCCAAGTGCTAGACGCGATCTCGCCCTTGAAAGGCCGCGTTCCAAGACATCCCGATGACAAATTGGAATGACAACCACTGTCGAACCATTCCCAATGTTGTGCTGATCGAGTTGGCACAGAGGCAATCTTAGGGAGCTCCCGCGTAGCAATCGGGAAGTGCTTTCGTACCCTTCTCTCACAAAAACTGATGTTAGCTGAACAAATTTAGAATCCAAGGCCCGTATCCATCGATATCATCGGCACTGGGTCTATATTCAAAGGCCATGGAGAGTTTCTGATAAGAGAAGCTCCACTACTTGCTTGCACAAACATCCCCAAATGCTAGACGCAAGCTCCCACCCTTAGCATCGCTCTCCAGATCACTGCAATGACACATTGGAATGACAACCGCTGTCGAACAACTCCCAAATTTGTGCCGATGGAGTGAGAAAGAAGAGACAGATTGGGTCGACGAAAATGGCTAAGCCAGATCGGGTCGGCCAGCATGGCTCGCCCAGATCAGGTCGGCCAGCATGGCTTGGCCACCATTTTTTGCTAAGAGCTTTCGATATTAAAGCTCCCATGTAGCCGCAATAAGTACACCATGACAAATTGCTAGAGCGCCGAGCACCCATAATAGCAAATTGCCATTATACCAAGCAATGCTGGAGTGCTAGACAAAGGTTCACGTTTAGATCAGGTTTTAAAATCACCAAAAAGACATGCCATGGATCGGCAACCGCTGCCTCACCTTTTCCAAAATGTAGTCATCGAAAAACATGATCTAAAGGAGAGCCAAGGAAAAGCACTGAGATCGCTTCATGCCCCTTTCATTGATTCAACATCAGCATACACCGTTTGAAAACCCAACAATCCGATCTGCCTAGACACCAATGTTGAATCAATGAAAGGGGCATGGGAGAGGCTCGTGGCAACAACCTCTCCTATATAAGCTATTAGTGCAAGGGTCGCTCTGCATTAGAAATCTGCGATAGCACGGACAACTCCCTTAAAAATCCAATTCAATGAAAAATGTGACCAAACAACCATCCACGACACCATTTTTGGAGCTCGGCCAGATCGAGTCGGCCAGCATGGCTCACCCAGATCGGCTCGGCCAGAATGGCTCACCCAGAATGGGTCGGCCAGAATGGCTTGCCCAAATCATCTCGCCTAGCATGGCTCAGCCAGAACAGCTCGCCCAGATCGGGTCGACCAGCATGGCTCACCCAGATCGGCTCGGCCAGGTTGGCTTGCCCACCATTTTTCAAGCACACTACCTCCCCTATATAAGCTATTAGTGCAAGCCTTACTCTACATCAGAAATGTACATTCAGTGCACAAGTACCTTAAAACCCAATTCAATGAAAAATGTGACCAAACAGCCATCCATGACACCATTTTTGGAGCTCGCCCAGATCGGCTTAGCCAGCATGGCTCGCCCAGATCGGCTCGGCCAGCATGGCTCAGCCAGAACGGCTCGGCCAGATCGGGTCGGCCAGCATGACTCGCCCAGATCGGCTCGGCCAGGCTGGCTCGCCCACCATTTTTCAAGCACACTACCTCCCCTATATAAGCCATTAGTGCAAGCCTTACTCTACATCAGAAATGTACATTCAGTGCACAAGTACCTTAAAACCCAATTCAATGAAAAATGTGACCGAATAGCCATCCACGACCCCATTTTTCATGAGGTTGTCAACAGAGACAAAGATTGGCATTGGTTAGGTGATTTGATTGCATCAGTCAAGGGGGTAAATTGATCAATTTTTGGAGACCGACTAGAATGGCTCGATGACCATTTTATATCGAAAGCTACCCAATTTCAGAATTATGACTCAAGTAGAATGGCTCAGGTACCCATTTTACGAACTTAAAGAGTCGACTTGGTGGGCCGACCTGGCAGGGTGACTTGATGAACAAAATTAAAGACTCAAGTTGGTGAGAGTACTTGGTGGGCCGACCTGGCAAGGTGACTTGATGAACTAACTTAAAGAGTAGACTTGGTGAGAGTACTTGGTGGGCTGCCCTGGTCACGTGACTTGATGAACAAACTTAAAGAGTCAACTTGGTGGGCCGACTTGGCCGGGCGACTTGATGAATGAACTTAAAGAGTTGACTTGATAGGTCAAACTAGCGGGATGACTTGGTGAGAGTACTTGGTTGGCTGACCTGGCAGGGTGACTCGATGAACGAACTTAGAGAGTTGACTTTGCGAGAGTGCTTGGTAGGTCGAACTGGCAGGGTGACTTGATGAACGAACTTAAAGAGTCAACTTGGTGAGAGAACTTGGTGGGCCGAGCTGGCGGGGTGAATTGATGAACGAACCTAAAGAGTCGACTTTGTGAGAGTACTTGGTGGGCCGACCTGGCAGGGTGACTTGATGACCGAACTTAAAGGGTCGACTTGGTGAGTGTACTTGGTGGACCGACCTGGCGGAGGGACTTGATGAATGAACTTAGAGAGTCAACTTTGTGAGAGTACTTGGTGGGGTGACTTGATGAACAAACCTACAGAGTCAACCTGGTTAGAGTACTTGGTGGGCCGACCTAGCGGGGTGACTTGATGAGCCAACTTAAAGAGTCGACTTGGTGGGAGTACTTGGTGGGGTGACCTGGTGGGGTGACTTGATGAACGAACTTAAAGAGTCAACCTTGCGGGCTGACTTGGTAGAGTGACTTCATGAACGAACTTAAAGAGTCCACTTGGTGGGCCGACCTGGCAGGGTGACTTGATGAACGAACTTAAAGAGTCGACTTGGTGAGAGTAATTTGTGGGCTGACCTGGCTGGGTGACTTGATGAATGAACTTAAAGAGTCGACTTGGTGGGGTGACTTGATGAATGCACTTGAAGGGTCGACTTGGTGGGGTGACTCTATGGACAGACCTAAAGAGTTGACTTGGTGAGAGTACTTGTCGAGGCGACTTGATGAACAGACTTAAAGAGTCAACTTGGTGAGAGTACTTGGTGGGGTGACTTGATGAGCGAACTTGAAGAATTGACTTGGTTAGAGTACTTGGTGGGGTGAATTGATGAACGGACTCAAAGATTCGACTTGCTGAGAGCACTTGGTGGCTCGACTTGATGAGCAGACTTAAAGAGTCCACTTGGTGAGAGTACTTGGTGGGGTGAACTAATGAACGGACTTAAAGAATCGACTTGGTGGGAGTACTTGGTTGGCCGAAATGGTGGCTTGACTTGATGAACGGACTTAAAGAGTCGACTTGGTGGGGTCACTTGATGAAAGGACTTAAAGAGTTGACTTGGTGAGAGTACTTGGTGGGGTGAGTTGATGAAAGAACTTAAAGGGTCAACTTGGTGGGGTGACTTGGTGAACGGACCCAAAGAGTTGACTCGGTGAGAGCACTTGGTGGGGTGACCTGATGAACGGACTCAAAGAGTCGACTTGGTGAGAGTACTTGGTGGTTCGACTTGATGAGCAGACTCAAAGAGTCCACTTGGTGAGAGTACTTGGCGGGGTGAACTGATGAACAGACTTAAAGAGTCGACTTGGTGGGAGTACCTGGTGGGGTGACTTGATGAAGGGACATAAAGAGTCGACTTGGTGAGAGTACTTGTTCTAGTGACTTGATGAATGGACTTAAACAGTCGACCTAGTGGGGTGACTTGATGAAAGGACTTAAAGAGTCGACTTGGTGAGAGTACTTGGTGGGGTGACTTGATGAACGCACTTGAACAATCGACTTGGTTAGAGTACTTGGTGGGGTGACTTGATGAACGGACTCAAAGAGTCAAGTTGGTGAGAGTACTTGGTGGCTCGACTTGATGAGAAGACTTAAAGAGTCAACTTGGTGAGAGTACTTGGCGGGGTGAACTGATGAACGGACTTAAAGAGTCAACTTGCTGGGAGTACTTGGTGGGCCGACCTAGTGGGGTGACTTGATGAACAGACTTAAAGAGTCGACTTGGTTAGAGTACTTGTTCTGGTGACTTGATGAACAGACTTGAAGAGTCGACTTGGTGGGGTGACTTGATGAAAGGACTTAAAGAGTCGACTTGGTGAGAGTACTTGGTGGGGCGACTTGATGAACGGACTTAAAGGGTTGACTTGGCGGGGTGACTTGATCAATGCACTTGAAGGGTCGACTTGGTGGGGTGACTCTATAAACGGACCTAAAGAGTTGACTTGGTGAGAGTACTTGGTGGGGTGACTTCATGAAAGGACTTAAAGAGTTGACTTGGTGAGAGTACTTGGTGGGGCGACTTGATGAACGCACTTAAAGAATCAACTTGGTTAGAGTACTTGGTGGGGCGACTTGATGAACGGACTCAAAGAGTCGACTTGGTGAGAGTACTTGGTGGGGTGAACTGATGACCAGACTTAAAGAGTCAACTTGGTCGGCCGACCTGGTGGGGTGACTTTATGGACGGACTTAAAGAGTCAACTTGGTTAGAGTACTTGTTCTGGTGACTTGATGAACGGACTTGAAGAGTCAACTTGGTGGGGTGACTTGATGAAAGGACTTAAAGAGTCGACTTGGTGAGAGTACTTGGTGGGGCGACTTGATGAACAGACTTAAAGGGTCGACTTGGCGGGGTGACTTGATGAACAGACCTAAGGAGTTGACTTGGTGAGAGTACTTGGTGGGCCGACCTGGCGGGGTGACTTGATGGGAAAACTTAAAGAGTCGACTTGGTGAGAGTACTTGGTGGGGTGACCTAGCGGGGTGACTTGATGAATGAACTTAAAGAGTCGACCTTGTGGGCTGACTTGGCAGAGTGACTTCATGAACGAACTTAAAGAGTCCACTTGGTGGGCCGACATGGTGGGGTGACTTGATGAACGAACTTAAAGAGTCGACTTGGTGAGAGTAATTTGTGGGCTGGCCTGGCGGGGTGACTTGATGAATGAACTTAAAGAGTCAACTTCGTGGGGTGACTTGATGAATGCACTTGAAGGGTCAAATTGGTGGGGTGACTCTATGAACAAACCTAAAAAGTTGACTTGGTGAGAGTACTTGGTGGGGTGACTTGATGAAAGGACTTAAAGAATCGACTTGGTGAGAGTACTTGGTGGGGCGACTTGATGAATGCACTTGAATAATAAACTTGGTTAGAGTACTTGGTGGGGTGACTTGATGAACGAACTCAAAGAGTCGACTTGGTGAGAGTACTTGGTAGGGTGAACTGATGAACAGACTTAAAGAGTCGACTTGGTGGGCCGACCTGGTGGGGTGACTTTATGGACGGACTTAAAGAGTTGACTTGGTTAGAGTACTTGTTCTGGTGACTTGATGAATGGACTTGAAGAGTCAACTTGGTGGGGTGACTTGATGAAAGGACTTAAAGAGTCGACTTGGTGAGAGTACTTGGTGGGGCGACTTGATGAACGGACTTAAAGGGTTGACTTGGCGGGGTGACTTGATGAACGGACCTAAGGAGTTGACTTGGTGAGAGTACTTGGCGAGGTGAACTGATGAACGGACTTAAAGAGTCGACTTGGTGGGCTGACCCGGTGGGGAGACTTGATGAATAGACTTATAGAGTCAACTTGGTGAGAGTAGTTGTTCCGGTGACTTGATGAATGAACTTGAAGAGTTAGCTTGGTGCGGTGACTTGATGAGAGGACTTAAAGAGTCGACTTGGTCGAGTGACTTGATGAACGAACTTAAAGGGTCGACTTTGCGGGGTGACTCGATGAACGAACATAAAGAGTAGACTTGGTGAGAGTACTCGGTGGGGTGACCTGATGAACAGACTTAGAGAGTCGACTTGGTGAGAGTACTTGGTGGGCCGACCTGGTTGGGTGACTTTGTGAACTGACTTAAAGAGTCGACTTGGTGGGGTGCCTTGATGAACGGACTTCAAGGGTTGACTTGGCGAGGTGACTTGATGAATGGTCCTAAAGAGTTGACCTCGTGAGAGTACTTGGTGTGGTGACTTGATGAACAGACTTAAAGAGTCGAATTGGTGAGAGTACTTGGTGGGGTGACTTGATGAACATAGTTAAAGAGTTGACTTGGTTAGAGTACTTGGTCGGGTGACTTGATGAACGCACTTGAAGAATCGACTTGGTTAGAGTACTTGGTGCGGTGACTTGATGAACGAACTTAAAGATTCGACTTGGTGGGCTGACCTAGCGGGGTGACTTGATGAACGAACTTAGAGAGTCGACTTGGTGAGAGTACTTGGTGGGCCAACCTGGCCGGGTGACTTGATGAACAAACTTAAAGAGTCGACTTGGTGAGAGTACTCGGTTGGCTGACACGGTCACATGACTTGATGAATGAACTTAAAGAGTCAACTTGGTGGGTCGAACTAGCGGGGTGACTTGGTGAGAGCACTTGGTGGGTCGAGCTGGCGGGGTGAATTGATGAACGAACCTAAAGAGTCGACTTTGTGAGAGTACTTCGTGGGCCGACCAGGCCGGGTGACTTGACGACCGAACTTAAAGGGTCGACTTGGTGAGAGCACTTGGTGGGTCGACCTGGCGGAGTGAATTGATGAACGAACTTAGAGAGTCGACTTGGTGAGAGTACTTGGTGGGGTGACTTGATGAACAAACCTAAAGAGTCGACCTGGTGAGAGTACTTGGTGGGCCGACCTGGCAGGGTGACTTGATGGGAAAACTTAAAGAGTCGACTTGGTGAGAGTACTCGGTGGGGTGACCTGGCGGGGTGACTTCATGAACGAAATTAAAGAGTCAACCTTGTGGGCCAACTTGGCAGAGTGACTTCATGAACGAACTTAAAGAGTCGACTTGGTGAGAGTAATTTGTGGGCTGACCTGGCAGGGTGACTTGATGAATGAACTTAAAGAGTCGACTTGGTGGGATGACTTGATGAACGCACTTGACGGGTCGACTTGGTGGGGTGACTCTATGAACAGACCTAAAGAGTTGACTTGGTGAGAGTACTTGGTGGGGTGACTTGATGAAAGGACTTGAAGAGTCGACTTGGTGAGAGTACTTGGTGGGGCAACTTGATGAACGCACTTGAAGAATCGACTTGGTTAGAGTACTTGGTGGGGCAACTTGATGAACGAACTCAAAGATTTGACTTGGTGAGAGTACTTGGTGGCTTGACTTGATGAGCAGACTTAAAGAGTCAACTTGGTGAGAGTGGGCCTAACGGGGCGAGGTTGTGAGTGGGCCTAACGGGGCGAGTTGGTGGGGCGACTTGGCGAGTGGAATTAGAGAGCCAATGTGGTGAGGCGACTCGGCGAGTTGGTTCATTGAGATGACATGGTGAGCTAACTTGGCGAGTCAACCTGGCAAGTAAACTTAAAGAGTCGACTTTGCAACGTACTCGAGTCGACTTGGTGAGGCAACCTGGCGAGCGGGCTCAAAGAGTCAACATGGTGAGGAGCTATCCTTGAGGCAACTTGGTGGGCCTACTTGATTAGTCGACTTGGTGAGCCGACCTGACGAGCTGACACGGTGAGCAGGCTTAAAGAGGCGACGACTTGGTGGGGTAACTCGGCAAGCCAACTTATCGAGGTGAGATGGTGAGTCAACTTGGTGAGCTGACTTGGTGAGCGCACTTAAAGAGTCAACTTTGTGAGGTGACTTGACGAGTTAGCTCACTGATGCGACTTGGGCGGGCCGACCTGGTGAGCGAACTTAAAGAGGTGACTTGGGCGGGCTGACCTCGTGAGCGAACTTAAAGAGTTGACTTGGCAACGTACTTGAACAACTGACTTGGTGAGCTGACATGGTGAGTGGGCTTAGAGAAGCAACTCGGTGGGGCAACTTGGCAATCACACTTGCTAGGGCAAGGTGGTAAAACAACTAGGTGATTCGACTTGGTGAGCTGACTTGGTGAGCGAACTTAAGGGGTCGACTTGGTGAGGCAACCTGAATAGTCGACTCGGTGAGCTGACTTGGGGAGCCGACATGGTGAGCGGTCTTAAAGAAGAGGCGACCTGGTGAGGTGAGATGGTAAGTCATCTTGGTGAGCCAGCTTGACAAGCTGTGAGCGGACTTAAAGAGTAAATTCTTGATTTGGCAAAGACCACATGGTCAGATGACTTGGTGAGCCGACCTAGCTATCAAAATTGGCAAGCAAACTTATAGAATCAACTTGCTGTCCCCAGCCAGGATCACATGCCTAGGTCGACCCAACTTGGGTCACCTGACTCCGTCGCCCCAGCCTCGGGCGACCCGACTGGGTCCCCAGAGTGGGTTGACAAGGGGAAAAAAAAAATTCATGGGAGGCCCTGTATAGCGAAAAGTGCTAAATTTTGGGCATTACAAAAAAAAAAAAAAAAACAAGTTACCCACTTTTGGATCACGCACAAGTTTCAGTTCACGTATTGCCGAGCTGACTCGAGGCGTTATGCCTAGCTAGCCAGATTCGAGGTAGGGTAGCCGAAATGATCCGATTTGAGAATTTTCTTTATAAAAAGAGATCATGATAGGCCCCATAAGGCAAAAAAGAATGAAATTTTGGGAGTTCAAAAAAAAATATTACCCAATTTTGGATCGCGCACAGGGCTCGGCTCACGTAGCATTGAGGTGCCCTGGGTGACATGATTCGAGTGAAAAGTCGATGGTGGCATGAGTCGTGCAAAAAAATTGGAGGCCATTAAGGCTCGAGGCACTTCGAGTCGAGGTTGCCGAGGTGGGTCGGGTTGAAAAATTTTGGCGTTAACCAAAAAGAAAAAGTTAACCGCTTTTGGATCACGTACACGGCTCGGGGCACTTAGAATCAAGTCGAGCATGGTGACATGAGTCATGCAAAAAATTTGGAGATGACTCGAGTCGGGGCATCCGACTCTATCCGAGTTCAAAACTTTTGGACTTGACAAAAAAAAGAAAAAGGAAAAAGTTACCCGATTTTGGATCACGTAAGTGACTCGGGCCACTCAAAATCAAGGCGAGTGCGGTTACATGAGTCGAGCCAAAAAAAAAAATGGAGGCGGTTAAGGCTCGAGGCAATTCGAGTCGAGGTAGCTGAGTCGATTCAAAAACTTTGGCCGTTAGCCAGAAAAAGAGTTAATCACTTTTGGATCACGTACATGACTTGGGGCGCATAGAATCAAGTCAAGCACGGTGACATGAATGGTTCAAAAAAATTGCAGGCGATTAAGGCTCGAGGCGATTTGAGTCAGGGTTGCTGACACGATTCGGGTTGAAATCTTTGGGTGTTAACCAAAGAAGGAAGAAGTTAACTGCTTTTGGATCATGTACATGACTCGAGGCACCAAGTCGAGCACAGTGACATGAGTCCTACGAAAAAAATGGAGGTGG
>CM053784.1:554492411-554519911 GCA_028749045.1 Cupressus sempervirens
GCCACTTTCCAAGCCATCCCCCGATGACACATTGGAATGACAACCGCTGTCGAACCATTCCCAATGTTGTGCCAGTCGAGTTGGCACAGAGGCAAACTTGGGGAGCTCCCGTGTAGCAATCGGGATGTGCTTTCATACCCATCTCTCACAAAGACCAATGTTAGCTGTGAACAAATTTGGAATCCAAGGCCTCGCATCCATCGATATCGTCGGGGCACTGGGTCTATATACAAAGGCCACGGAGAGGTTCCAAGAAGAGAAGCCCCCCTACTCGCTCGCACAAACATCCCAAATTCTAGACACAAGCTCTCGCCCTTAGCATCGCTCTCCAGATCACCACAATGACACATTGGAATGACAACCGCTGTCGAACAACTCCAAAAATTGTGGCGATGGAGTGAGAGAGAAGAGCAGCTTTAGGGAGAGGCGCATAGAAAATGGGCTGCTCCTTCATTCCGCTCTTATATATAGATCTAATGTTGCTGATTTCATTTGGAATCCAGGGTGCATTCATCCTTGCCCACATGAGAAGTTGTTGTTCTAGTCGAATGGCCATGGGGAGCTTCCGATAAAAAAGGCTCCCTTGTCACTCTTGATGCGCAGCCCAACTGCTAGACAACGGCTCACCCTTCAGATCGCTGCCTAGGCAACCACCACAACGGCACCATTGGAACGACAACCGCTGCCAAACCATTCCAAAAATTCTGTGCCAAAGAAGTTGTTGCAAAGAGAACGACTCTGGGGAGAGAGCACTCGCATAGCAAAATCGGGATGGCTTCACGGCCCTTCCAATAGAAACGATGCTGGTGCCAATATTCGAAATCCGAATAATGTGTCTTTCTCGAACACCAGCACCGATTCTATTGGGGAGGGTCGCCGAGAGCTTTTGTTATCAAAGCCTCCCATTGTAGCCATGATAGGCACGCAAAATTTTTTGCTAGAGTGCCAAGCACTCACCTCATGGCTAGAGACAAGGGCTCGCCATTAGATCAACTTCAAAATCGCAGAACAGACATGCTATAGAATGTCAACCGCTGCCAAGCCTCTTCCGTAATTGCGTCGGTCGAGTGATCAAAGAAGGTGATCTAAGAGAGGGTCCAAGTGTAGGCATTCATTGGGGGATTCGTGCCGATGGCATAAATTTATGCAATACCCCAGCAACACCGGACAGAGGTGCTAGACGAGGGCTCCTATTTTAGATCGAGTTTTAAAATCACCAAGAAGATGTGGTGAGGGCTGGAAACCACTGCCAAACCCATTTCTAAAATTGAGCTAGCTGAGAGACAAGAAAACATGATCTAAAGGAGAGTCCAGGAATAGCACCCTCGAGGGTGGGCTTCATGCCCCTCTAATTGATTCAACGTCGGCGTCCACCGTTTCAAAATCTGACATATCCATCTGCCTTGACAGCGGCATTGAATACATGAGGGGGGCACGGGAGAGGCTCGCGGCAACCACCTCTCTCATTGTAGCCGTGATAGGCATGCAAAAAATCTTACTAGAGCGCCAAAGCACCCACCCTCATGGCTATAGACAAGGGCTCGCCATTAGATCAACTTCAAAATCGCAGAACAGATGCGGTGTAGACGCGGTGAGGGCTGGCAATCGCTGCCAAACCTTTTTCCGAAATTGCACCAGCTGAGTGACAAGAAAACATGATCTAAAGGAGAGTCCAAGTATAGCACCCACGAGGGTGGGCTTCATGCCCCTCTAATTGATTCAATGTCGGTGTCCACCATTTCAAAATCTGACATATCCATCCACCCTGACAGCGGCATTGAATCAATGAGGGGAGCACGGTAGAGGCTCAGGACAACCACCTCTCCCATTGTAGCCGTGATAGGCACGCAAAAATTTTTTCTAGAGTGCCAAGCACCCACCTCAAGGCTATAGACAAGGGCTTGCCATTAGATCAACTTCGAAATCACAGAATAGACGTGGTGTAGAATGGCAACTGCTGCCAAGTCTCTTCCGTAATTGCGTCAATCGAGTGATCAAAGAAAGTGATCTAAGAGAGGGTCCAAGTATAGGAATTCGTTGCGGGATTCGCACCGATGGCATAAATTTATGCAATACCCAAGCAACACCGAACGGAGGTGCTAGACGAGGGCTCCCATTTTAGATCAAGTTTTAAAAAGACCAAGTAGATGCAGTGAGGGCTAGCAACCGCTGCCAAACCTTTTTTTGAAATTGTGCCAGCTGAGTGATAAGAAAACATGATCTAAAGGAGAGTCCAAGAATAGCACCCTCGAGGGTGGGCTTCATGCCCCTCTAATTGTTTCAACGTCGGCGTCCACTGTTTGAAAATCTGACATATCCATCTGCGCTGACAGCGGTGTTGAATCAATGAGGGGGGTACAGGAGAGGCTCGCGGCAACCACCTCTCCCATTGTATCCGTGATAGGGCACGCAAAATTTTTTTCTATAGCGTCAAGCACCCACCTCATGGCTAGAGACAAGGGCTCGCCATTAGATCAACTTCGAAATCGCAGAACAGACGCAGTGTAGAATGGCAACCGCTACCAAGTCTCTTCCATAATTGCATCGGTCGAGTGATCGAAGAAGGTGATCTAAGAGAGGGTCCAAGCGTTAGGCATTCGTTGGGGGATTCGCGCCGATGGCATAAATTTATGCAATACCCGAGCAACACCGGATGGAGGTGCTAGACGAGGGCTCCCATTTTAGATCGAGCTTTAAAATCACCAAGTGGACACGGTGAGGGCTGGCAACCATTGCCAAACCTTTTTCCAAAATTGTGCCAGCTGAGTGAAAAGAAAACATGATCTAAAGGAGAGTCTAGGAATAGCACCCTCGAGGGTGGGCTTCATGCCCGTCTAATTGTTTCAACGTCGGCGTCCACCATTTGAAAATCTGACATATCCATCCGCCCTGACAGCGGCGTTGAATCAATGAGGGGGGCATGGGAGAGGCTCGCAGCAACCACCTCTCCCATTGTAGCCATGATAGGCATGCAAAAAAATTTTCTAGAGTGCCAAGCACCCACCTCATGGCTATAGACAAGGGCTCGCCATTAGGATCAACTTCAAAATCACAGAACAGACGCGGTGTAGAATGGCAACCACTGCCAAGTCTCCTCCGTAATTGTGTCGGTCGAGTGATCGAAGAAGGTGATCTAAGAGAGGGTCCAAGCGTAGGCCTTCGTTGGGGGATTTGTGCCGATGGCATAAATTTATGCAATACCCGAGCAACACCGGACGGAGGTGCTAGACGAGGGCTCCCATTTTAGATCAAGTTTTAAAATCACCAAGTAGACGCAGTGAGGTCTGGCAACCGCTGCCAAACCTTTTTCCAAAATTGTGCTAGCTGAGTGACAAGAAAACATGATCTAAAGGAGAGTCCAAGAATAGCACCCTCAAGGGTGGGCTTCATGCCCCTCTAATTGATTCAACGTCCGCGTCCACCGTTTCAAAATCTGACATATCCATCCATCCTGACAGCGGCATTGAATCAATGAGGGGGGCATGGGAGAGGCTCGCGGCAACCATCTCTCCCATTGTAGCCACGATAGGCACGCAAAAAATTTTTCTAGAGTGCCAAGCACCCACCTCATGGCTAGAGACAAGGGATCGCCATTAGATTAACTTCGAAATCACAGAACAGATGCGGTGTAGAATGGCAACCGCTGCCAAGTCGCTTTTGTAGTTGCATTGGTCGAGTGATCGAAGAAGGTGATCTAAGAGAGGGTCCAAGCGTAGGCATTCATTGGGGGATTCGCGCCAATGGCATAAATTTATGCAATAACCAAGCAACACCGGATGGAGGTGCTAGACGAGGGCTCCCATTTTAGATCAAGTTTTAAAATCACCGAGTAGACGCGGTGAGGGCTGGCAACCGCTACCAAACCTTTTTCCGAAATTGCGCCAGCTGAGTGACAACAAAACATGATCTAAAGGAGATTCAAGGAATAGCACATCGAGGGTGGGCTTCATGCCCCTCTAATTGATTCAACTTCGACGTCCATCATTTCAAAATCCGACATATCCATCCGCCTTGACATTGGCATTGAATCAATGAGAGGGGCACAGGAGAGGCTCGCGGCAACCACCTCTGCTATATAAGCTATTAGTGCAAGGCTCGCTCTCCATTAGAAATTCGTGAACACACCAAAAACTGCCTTAAAAATCCAAATCCTTGAAAATTCTGACCAAACAGCCATTTACGACCCAATTTTTTATGAGGTCGGTAGAGGAGCAAAAGATTGTCATCAGTTAGGAGATGCGAGTTCATGGAGCCAAGGGACTGAAATAGTCATCGAGCTCATCCGATCAACTAGATGAATTTCACCTTGAAGGGGTCCCAATCCAAAAGTTCTAGAGGTCATCTCCTAGAACTCTCGAGAACAAGGCCCATCTTACATGCAAACTTTGCTACTACACAAACATAGGTTGCAATTAAAGAGAAATTGCGAGGCCGTCACAATGGCCCAAGGCCAATGCTCTGACTAAGTCAATTTTCTCTTGCAATCACCATGCCACCATTCACAGAGAGATCTCCCCATTCACTTGTGACTCAACGCATAAGCCAAGTGCTAGATGCGAGCTCACCCTTGAAAGAAAGACCACTTTCCAAGACATCCCCTGATGACACATTGGAACGACAACTGCTGTCGAAACATTCCCAATGTTGTGCCGATCGAGTTGGCACAGAGGTGACCTTAGGGAGCTCCCGCATAGCAATCAGGATGTGCTTTCATACCCATCTCTCACAAAAACCAATGTTAGCTGTGACCAAATTTAGAATCCAAGGCTTGTATCCATTGATATCGTCAGCACTGGGTCTATATATTCAAAGGCCACGGAGAGGTTCCGATAAGAGAAGCTCCCCTGCTCGCCCACACAAACATTCCAAATGCTAGACACAAGCTCCCACCCTTAGCATCACTCTCCAGATTGCCGCAATGACACATTGGAATGACAACCGCTGTCGAACAACTCCCGAATTTGTGCCGATGAGGTGAGAAAGAAGAGCAACTTTGGGGAGCCACGCATAGCACACGGGCTGTGCTGCTTCATTCCGCTCTTATATACAGATCTGATGTCATTGATTTCATTTGGAATCCAAGGCTACATTCATCCTTGCTCACACAAGCAATGGAACTTCTCATCGAATGGCCACGGGGAGCTTCCGATTACAAAGGCTCCCTTGTCACTCATGATGCGCAGCCCAACTGGTAGATGATGGCTCGCCCTTCAGATCACTGCCCAGGCAACCACCACAATGGCACCATTGGGAACGACAACCGCTGCCGAACCATGCCAAAAATTTTGTGCCAAAGAAGTTGTGGCAAAGAGAACCACTCTGGGAGAGAGCACTCACATAGCAAAATTGGGATGGCTTCACGGCCCTTCCAATAGAAATGATGCTGGTGCCAATATTCCAAATTCGAATAACATGTCTTTCTTGAACACCAGCACCAATTCTATTGGGGAGGGTCATCGAGAGCTTTTGTTATCAAAGCCTCCCATTGTAGCCACAATAGGCATGCAAAATATATTTTCTAGAGCGCCAAGCACCCCACCTCATGGCTAGAGACAAGGGCTCGCCATTAAGATCAACTTTGAAATCACAGAACAAACACACTGTAGAATCGCAACCACTGCAAAGTCTCTTCCGTAATTGCATCAGTCGAGTGATCGAAGAAGGTGATCTAAGAGAGGGTCCAAGCATAGGTACTCGTTGGGGGATTTGTGCTAATAGCAAAAATTCATGCAATACCCAAGCAACACCGGACGGAGGTGCTAGACGAGGGCTCCCATTTTAGATCAAGTTTTAAAATCACCAAGTAGACGCGGTGAGGGCTGGCAACCGCTGCCAAAACTTTTTCCAAAATTGCGCCAGCTGAGTGACAAGAAAACATGATCTAAAGGAGAGTCGAGGAATAGCACCTCGAGGGTGGGCTTCATGCCCCTCCAATTGATTCAACATCGGCGTCGACTGTTTCAAAATCTGACATTTCCATCTACCTTGACACCGGTGTTGAATGAATGAGAGGGGCATGGGAGAGGCTCACGGGAACAACCTCTCCTATATAAGCTATTAGTGCGAGGCTCTCTCTGCATTAGAAATTAGCGAACACACGGACATCCACCTTAATAATCCAAATCATTGAAAATTTTGACCAAACAGCCATCCACGACCCAATTTTTTATGAGGTCGTCTAAGGAGCAAAAGATTGTCATTGGTTAGGAGATGTGAATTCATGGAGCTAACGGACTAAAATGGTCATCGAGCTCATCTGATCAACTGGATGAATTTCACCTTGAAGGGGCCCAATCCAAAAGTTTCAGAGGTCATCTCCTGGAACTCTCAAGAACAAGGCCCATCTTACTTGCAAACTCTGCTACTGCACAAACATAGGTTGCAATTAAAGAGAAATTGCAAGGCCATCATAGTGGCCTGAGGCCAATGCTCCGACTAAGTCAATTTTCTCTTGCAATCACCATGTCGGCATTCATAGAGAGATCTCCCCATTCACTTATGATGCGATGCACAATCCAAGTGCTAGACGCGAGCTCGCCCTTGAAAGGCCACTTTTCAAGACATCCCCCGATGACACATTGGAACGACAACCGCTGTCAAACCATTCCCAATGTTGTGCCGATTGAGTTGGCACAGACGCGACCTTAAGGAGCTCCTGCGTAGCAATCGGGATGTGCTTTTGTACCCATCTCTCACAAAAACCAATATGTTAGCTGTGAAAAAATTTAGAATCCGAGGCTCATATCCATCGATATCGTCGGCACTGGGTCTATATATTCAAAGGCCACAGAGAGGTTCCGATAAGAGAAGCTCCCTTGCTCGCTCGCACAAACATCCCAAATGCTAGAAACAAGCTCCCGCACTTAGCATCACTCTCTAGATCGCCCCAATGACACATTGGAATGACAACCACTGTCGAACAACCCCCAAATTTTTGCCGATGGAGTGAGAAAGACGAGCAAATTTGGGGAGCCGCGCATAGAAAATAGGCTACTGCTTCATTCTGCTCTTATATATAGATCCGATGTCCTTGATTTCATTTGGAATCTGAGGCTGCATTCATCTTTTCTCACACAAGCAATGGCTCTTCTCATCGAATGGTCACGGGGAGCTTCTGATTACAAAGGCTCCCTTGTCACCCGTGATGCACAGCCCAACTGCTAGACGATGGCTCACCCTTCAGATCGCGGCCCAAGTAACCACCACAACGGCGCCATTGGAACGACAACCGCTGCCAAACCATTCCAAAATTTTTTTTGCCAAAGAAGTTGTTGCAAAGAGAACAACTCTGGGGAGAGAGCCCTCGCATAGCAAAATCGGGATGGATTCACGGCCCTCCCAATAGAAACGATGCTGGTGCCAATATTCCAAATCCGAATAATGTGTCATTCTCGAACACCAGCACCAATTCTATTGGGTCGATATCGTCGGCACTGGGTCTATATTCAAAAGCCATGGAGAGGTTTCGATAAGAGAAGCTCCACTTCTCGCTTGCACAAACATCCCCAAATGCTAGACGCAAGCTCCCACCCTTAGCATCGCTCTCCAGATCATTGCAATGACAAATTGGAATGACAACCACTATCGAACAACTCCCGAATTTGTGCCGATGGAGTGAGAGAAACAAGAGCCAGATCGGGTCGCTAAAAATGGCTAAGCCAGATTGGGTCGGCCAGCATGGTTCGGACACCATTTTTTGTCGAGAGCTTTCGATATTAAAGCTCCCATGTAGCCGCGATAAGTACACCATGACAAATTTCTAGAGCACCGAGCACCCATAGCAAATTGCCATTATACCAAGCAACGCCGGAGTGCTAGACAAGGGCTCACATTTAGATCAAGTTTTAAAATCACCAAAAAGACATGCCATGGATCGGCAACCGCTGCCTCACCTTTTAAAAAATTGAGTCATCGGGAAACATGATCTAAAGGAGAGCCGAGGAAAAGCACTGAGATCGCTTCATGCCCCTTTCATTGATTCAACATCAGCATACATCATTTGAAAACCCAACAATCCGATCCGCCTAAACACCAATGTTGAATCAATGAAAGGGGCATGGGAGAGGCTCGTGGCAACAACCTCTCCTATATAAGCTATTAGTGCGAGGCTAGCTCTGCATTAGAAATCTGCGATAGCATGGACAACTCCCTTAAAAATCAAATTCAATGAAAAATGTGACCAAACAGCCATCCACGACACCGTTTTTGGAGCTCTCCCAGAACGGCTCGGCCAGCATGGCTCGCCTAGAACGGCTCAGCCAGCATGGTGACTTGGTGACTTGGTGAGAGTACCTAGAACTGTCAAGAACAAAGGCCAATCTTACATGCAAACTCTGCTGCTGTGCAAACATAGGTTGCAATTATAGAGAAATTGTAAGGCCGTCACAATGGCCCGAGGCCAATGCTCCGACTACTAAGTCAATTTTCTCTTGCAATCACCATGCTGCCATTCACAGAGAGATCTCCCCAATCACTTGTGATGATGCACAATCCAAGTGCTAGACGCGAGCTTGCCCTTGAAAGGCCGCATTCCAAGACATCCCGATGACACATTGGAATGACAATCGTTGTCGAACCATTCCCAATGTTGTGCCGATTGAGTTGGCACAGAGGCGATCTTAGGGAACTCCTGCGTAGCAATCGGGAAGTGCTTTCGTACCCTTCTTTGACAAAAACCAATGTTAGCTGAACAAATTTAGAATCCAAGGCCCGTATCCATCGATATTGTCTTTACTGGATCTATATTCAAAGGCCACGGAGAGGTTCCGATAAGAGAAGCTCCACTGCTCACTTGCACAAACATCCCCAAATGCTAGACGCAAGCTCCCGCCCTTAGCATCGCTCTCTACATCACCGCAATGACACATTGGAATGACAACTGCTGTTAAACAACTCCCAAATTTGTGTCGATGGAGTGAGAAAGAAGAGCCAGATCGGGTCGACAAAAATGGCTAACCCAGATCGGGTCGGCCAGCATGGCTCGCCCAGATCGGGTCGGCCAGCATGGCTCGGCCACCATTTTTTGCTGAGAGCTTTCGATAGTAAAGTTCCCATGTAGCCGCGATAAGTACACCATGACAAATTGCTAGAGCGCCAAGCACCCATAATAGCAAATTGCCATTATACCAAGCAATGCCGGAGTGTTAGACAAGGGTTCACGTTTAGATCAGGTTTTAAAATCACCAAAAAGACATGCCATGGATCGGCAATCGCTGCCTCACCTTTTCCAAAATTGAGTCATCAGAAAACATGATCTAAAGGAGCACCGAGGAAAAGCATCGAGATCGCTTCATGCCACTTTCATTGATTCAACATCAGCATACACCGTTTGAAAACCCAACAATCTGATCCGCCTAGACACCAATGTTGAATCAATGAAAGGGGCATGGGAGAGGCTCGCGGAAACAACCTCTCCTATATAAGCTATTAGTGCAAGGCTCGCTCTGCATTAGAAATCTGCGATAACATGGACAACTCCATTAAAAATCCAATTCAATGAAAAATGTGACCAAACAGCCATCCACGACATCGTTTTTGGAGCTCGGCCAGTCGGCTTCGCCAGCATGGCTCACCCAGATCGGCTCGGCCAACATGGCTCGGCCAGAACGGCTCGGCCAGATCGGGTCGGCCAGCATGGCTTGCCTAGATCGGCTTGGCCAACATGGCTCGGCTAGAACAGCTTGGCCAGATCGGTTCGGCCAGCATGGCTCGCCGAGATCGGCTCGGCCAGGCTTGCTCGCCCACCATTTTTCAAGCACACTACCTCCCCTATATAATCCATTAGTGCAAGCCTCACTCTACATTAGAAATGTACATTAAGTGCACAAGTACCTTAAAACCCAATTCAATGAAAAATGTGACCGAATAGATATCCACGACCCCATTTTTCATGAGGTTGTCAACGGAGACAAAGATTGGCATTGGTTAGGCGATTTGATTGCATCAGTCAGGGGGGTAAATTGACCAATTTTTGGAGACCAACTAGAATGGCTCGACGACCATTTTATATCAGAAGCTACCCGATTTGAGAATTATGACTCAAGTAGAATGGCGCGGGTACCCATTTTACGAACTTAAAGAGTCAACTTGGTGGGCCGACCTGGCAGGGTGACTTGATGAACAAACTTAAAGAGTCGACTTGGTGAGAGTACTTGGTGGGCCAACCTGGCAAGGTGACTTGATGAACTAACTTAAAGAGTAGACTTGGTGAGAGTACTCGGTGGGCTGCCCTAGTCACGTGACTTGATGAACGAACTTAACGAGTCAACTTGGTGGGATGACTTGGTCGGGTGACTTGATGAACGAACTTAAAGAGTCGAATCGGTGGGTCGAACTAGCAGGATGACTTGGTGAG
Organism: Cupressus sempervirens; assembly: GCA_028749045.1. Taxonomy (NCBI): domain Eukaryota; kingdom Viridiplantae; phylum Streptophyta; class Pinopsida; order Cupressales; family Cupressaceae; genus Cupressus; species Cupressus sempervirens. Next base: position 554,502,766 of record CM053784.1, read on the forward strand.
AGTACTTGGTGGGCTGACCTGGCAGGGTGACTCGATGAACGAACTTAGAGAGTCGACTTTGCGAGAGTGCTTGGTGGGTCGAACTGGCGGGGTGACTTGATGAATGAAGTTAAAGAGTCAACTTGGTGAGAGAACTTGGTGGGCCGAGCTGGTGGGGTGAATTGATGAACGAACCTAAAGAGTCGACTTTGTGAGAGTACTTGGTGGGCCGACCTGGCGGGGTGACTTGATGATCGAACTTAAAGGGTTGACTTGGTGAGAGTACTTGGTGGGCCGACCTGGCAGAGCGACTTGATGAACAAACTTAGAGAGTCGACTTTGTGAGAGTACTTGATGTGGTGAATTGATGAACAAACCTAAAGAGTCGACTTGGTGAGAGTACTTGGTGGGCCGACCTGGCGGGGTGACTTGATGAGCCAACTTAAAGAGTCGACTTGGTGAGAGTACTTGGTGGGGTGACCTAGTGGGGTGACTTGATGAACGAACTTAAAGAATCGACCTTGCGGGCCGACATGGTAGAGTGACTTCATGAACGAACTTAAAGAGTCCACTTGGTGGGCTGACCTGGCGGGGTGACTTGATGAACGAACTTAAAGAGTCAACTTGGTGAGAGTAATTTGTGGGCTGACCTGGCTGGGTGACTTGATGAATGAACTTAAAGACTCGACTTGGTGGGGTGACTTGATGAACACACTTGAAGGGTCGACTTGGTGGGGTGACTCTATGGACGGACCTAAAGAGTTGACTTGGTGAGAGTACTTGGCGGGGCGACTTGATGAATAGACTTAAAGAGTAGACTTGGTGAGAGTACTTGGTGGGGTGACTTGATGAGTGCACTTGAAGAATCGACTTGGTTAGAGTACTTGGTGGGGTGACTTGATGAACGAACTTGAAGAGTCAACTTGGTGGGCCAACCTAGCAGGGTTACTTGATGAACGAAGTTAGAGAGTTGACTTAGTGAGAGTACTTGGTGACTTGGTGGGGTGAATTGATGAAAGGACTTAAAGAGTTGACTTGGTGAGAGTACTTGGTGGGGTGACTTGATGAAAGAACTTAAAGGGTCGACTTGGCGGGGTGACTTGGTGAACGGACCCAAAGAGTTGACTCGGTGAGAGCACTTGGTGGGGTGACCTGATGAATGGACTCAAAGAGTCGACTTGGTGAGAGTACTTGGTGGGTCGACTTGATGAGCAGACTCAAAGAGTCCACTTGGTGAGAGTACTTGGCGAGGTGAACTGATGAACAGACTTAAAGAGTCGACTTGGTGGGAGTACTTGGTGGGGTAACTTGATGAAGGGACATAAAGAGTCGACTTGGTGAGAGTACTTGTTTTGGTGACTTGATGAATGGACTTAAACAGTCGACCTGGTGGGGTGACTTGATGAAAGTACTTAAAGAGTCAACTTGGTGAGAGTACTTGGTGGGGTGACTTGATGAACGCACTTGAACAATCGACTTGTTTAGAGTACTTGGTGGGGTGACTTGATGAACATACTCAAAGAGTCGAGTTGGTGAGAGTACTTGGTGGCTCGACTTGATGAGCAGACTTAAAGAGTCAACTTGGTGAGAGTACTTGGCAGGGTGAACTGATGAACGGACTTAAAGAGTCGACTTTCTGGGAGTACTTGGTGGGCCGACCTAGTGGGGTGACTTGATGAATGGACTTAAAGAGTAGACTTGGTTAGAGTACTTGTTCTGGTGACTTGATGAACGGACTTGAAGAGTCGACTTGGTGGGGTGACTTGATGAAAGGACTTAAAGAGTCGACTTGGTGAGAGTACTTGGTGGGGCGACTTGATGAACGGACTTAAAGGGTCAACTTGGCAGGGTGACTTGATCAACGCACTTGAAGGGTCGAGTTGGTGGGGTGACTTGATGAACGGACCTAAAGAGTTGACCGAGTGAGAGTACTTGGTGGGGTGATTTGATGAACAGATTTAAAGAGTTGACTTGGTGAGAGTACTTGGTCGGGTGACTTGATGAACGCACTTGAAGAATCGACTTGGTTAGAGTACTTGGTGGGGTGACTTGATGAATGAACTTAAAGAGTCGACTTGGTGGGCCAACCTGGCAGGGTGACTTGATGAATGAACTTAGAGAGTCGACTTAGTGAGAGTACTTGGTGACTTGATGGGCCGACCTGGATGGGTGACTTGATGAACAAACTTAAAGAGTCCACTTGGTGGGCCGACCTGGCGGGGTGACTTGATGAATGAACCTAAAGAGTCGACTTGGTGAGAGTACTTGGTGGGCAGACATAGCGGGGTGATTTGATGAATGAACTTAAAGAGTCAACTTGGTGAGAGTACTTGGTGGGGTGACTTGATGAACGAACCTAAAGAGTTGACTTGGTGGGCCGACCTGGCAGGGTGATTTGATGAACAAACTTAAAGAGTCGACTTGGTGGCCCGACCTGGTAGGGTGACTTGATGAACAAACTTAAAGAGTCAACTTGGTGAGAGTACTTGGTGGGCCGACCTAGCAAGGTGACTTGATGAACTAACTTATAGAGTCGACTTGGTGAGAGTACTCGGTGGGCTGACCTGGTCACATGACTTGATGAACAAACTTAAAGAGTCGACTTCGTGGGCCAACTTGGCCGGGTGACTTGATGAATGAACTTAAAGAGTCAACTTGGTGGGCCGACCTAGCGGGGTGACTTGGTGAGAGTACTTGGTGGGCTGACCTGGCAAGGTGACTCGATGAACGAATTTAGAGAGTCGACTTTGCGAGAGTACTTGGTGGGTCGAACTGGCGGGGTGACTTGATGAACGAACTTAAAGAGTCGACTTGCTAAGAGAACTTGGTGGGCCAAGCCGATGGGGTGAATTGATGAACGAACCTAAAGAGTTGACTTTGTGAGAGTACTTGGTGGGCCGACCTAGACGGGTAACTTGATGACCAAACTTAAAGGGTCGACTTGGTGAGAGTACTTGGCAGGCCGACCTGGCTGAGTGACTTGATGAACGAACTTAGCGAGTCAACATTGTGAGAGTACTTGGTGGGGTGACTTGATGAAAAACCTAAAGAGTCGACCCGGTGAGAGTACTTGGTGAGCCGACTTGGTGAGAGTACTTGGTGGGCCGACCTGGCAGGGTGACTTGATGAGCAAACTTGAAGAGTCGACTTGGTGAGAGTACTTGGTGGGCTGACTTGGCGGGGTGACTTGATGAACGAACTTAAAGAGTCAACCTTGTGGGCCGACTTGGCAGAGTGACTTCATTAACAAACTTAAAGAGTCCACTTGGTGGGCCGACCTGGCGGGGTGAAATGATGAACGAACTTAAAGAGTCGACTTGGTGAGAGTAATTTGTGGGCTAAACTGGACGTGACTTCATGAATTAACTTAAAGAGTCAACTTGGTGGGGTGACTTGATGAACGCACTTGAAGGGTCGACTTGGTGGGTTGACTCTATGAACGGACCTAAAGAGTTGACTTGGTGAGAGCACTTGGTGGGGTGACTTGATGAACAGACTCAAAGAGTCGACTTGGTGAGAGTACTTGGTGGGGTGACTTGATGAGCGCACTTGAAGAATCGACTTGGTTAGAGTACTTGGTGGTGTGACTTGATGAAAAGACTCAAAGAGTCAACTTGCTGAGAGTACTTGGTGGCTCGACTTGATGAGCAAACTTAAAGAGTCCACTTGGTGAGAGTACTTGGCAGGGTGAACTGATGAATGAACTTAAAGAATCGACTTGGTGGGAGTACTTGGTTAGCCAAACTGGTGGGGTGACTTGATGAACGGACATAAAGAGTTGACTTGGTGAGAGTACTTGTACTTGTTCTGGTGACTTGATGAACGGACTTAAAGAGTCGACTTGCTGGGGTGACTTGATGAAAGGACTTAAAGAGTCGACTTGGTGAGAGTACTTGGTCAGGTGACTTGATGAATGCACTTGAAGAATCAACTTGGTTAGAGTACTTGGTGGGCCGACTTGATGAAGGAACTTAAAGAGTCGACTTGGTGGGCCGACCTGGCGGGGTGACTTGCCGACCTGGCTGGGTGACTTGATGAATGAACTTAAAGAGTCCACTTGGTGGGCCGACCTAGCAGGGTGACTTAATGAATGAACCTAAAGAGTCAACTTGGTGAGAGTACTTGGTGGGTAGACATAGCGGGGTGATTTGATGAGCGAACTTAAAGAGTCAACTTGGTGAGAGTACTTGGTGGGGTGACTTGATGAACGAACCTAAAGAGTCAACTTGGTGGGCTGACCTGGCAGGGTGACTTGATGAATGAACCTAAAGAGTCGACTTGGTGGGCCATACTGGCAGGGTGACTTGATGAATGAACTTAAAGAGTCAACTTGGTGGGTGGACCTGGTAGGGTGACTTGATGAACAAACTTAAAGAGTCGACTTGGTGAGAGTACTTGGTGGGCCAACCTGGCGGGGTGACTTGATGAACAAACCTAAAGAGTCAACTTTGTGAGAGGAATCGGTGGGCTGACTTAGTCACGTGACTTGATGAACGAATTTAAACAGTCAACTTGGTGGGCCGACTTGGCCAGGTGACTTGATGAACAAACTTAAAGAGTCAACTTGGTGGGTCAAACTAGCGGGGTGACTTGGTGAGGGTACTTGGTGGGCTGTCCCGGCAGGGTGACTTGATGAACGAATTTAGAGAGTCTACTTTGTGAGAGTACTTGGTGGGTCGAACTGGCAGGGTGACTTGATGATCAAACTTAAAGAATCAACTTGGTGAGAGAACTTGGTGGGCCAAGCTGGCAGTTTGAATTGATGAACGAACTTAAAGAGTCGACTTTGTGAGAGTACTTGGTGGGCCGACCTGGCAAGGTGATTTGATGATCGAACTTAAAGGGTCGACTTGGTGAGAGTACTTGGTGGGCCGACCTGGTGGAGCGACTTGATGAACAAACTTAAAGAGTCAACTTGATGAGAGTACTTGGTGGGGTAACTTGATGAACAAACCTAAAGAGTCGACTTGGTGAGAGTACTCGGTAGGTCGACCTGGCGGGATGACTTGGTCATCAAACTTAAAGAGTCGACTTGGTGAGAGTACTTGGTGGGCTGACCTAGTGGGGTGACTTGATGAACGAACTTAAAGAGTCGACTTGGTGGGCCGACTTGGCAGAGTGACTTCATGAACGAACTTAAAGAGTCCACTTGGTGGGCCGACCTGGCGGGGTGACTTGATGAACAAAATTAAAGAGTCAACTTGGTGGGGTGACTTGATGAACGCACTTGAAGGGTCGACTTTGTGGGGTGACTCTATGAACAGACCTAAAGAGTTGACTTGGTGAGAGAACTTGGTGGGGTGACTTGATGAACAGACTCAAAGAGTCAACTTGGTGGGGTGACTTGATGAAAGGACTTAAAGAGTCAACTTGGTGAGAGTACTTGGTGGGGCAACTTGATGAACGGACTTAAAGGGTCAACTTGGTTAGAGTACTTGTTCTGGTGACTTGATGAACGGACTTGAAGAGTCGACTTGGTGGGGTGACTTGATGAAAGGACTTAAAGAGTCGACTTGGTGAGAGTACTTGGTGGGGTGACTTGATGAATGGACTTAAAGGGTCGACTTGGTTAGAGTACTTGTTCTGGTGACTTGATGAACGGACTTGAAGAGTCAACTTGGTGGGGTGAATTGATGAAAGGACTTAAAGATTCGACTTGGTGAGAGTACTTGGTGGGGCGACTTGATGAACGGACTTAAAGGGTTGACTTGGCGGGGTGACTTGATGAACGGACCTAAAGAGTTGACTTGGTGAGAGTACATGGCAGGGTGAACTGATGAACAGACTTAAGGAGTCGACCTGGTGGGCCGACCTGGTGGGGTTACTTGATGAACGGACTTATAGAGTCGACTTGGTGAGAGTAATTGTTCTAGTGACTTGATGAACGGACTTAAAGAGTCGGCTTGGTGGGGTGACTTGATGAAAGGACTTAAACAGTCGACTTGGTGGGGTAACTTGATGAATGAACTTAAAGGGTCAACTTTGCGGGGTGACTTGATGAACGGACATAAAGAGTTGACTTGGTGAGAGTACTCAGTGGGGTGACCCGATGAACAAACTTAGAGAGTCGACTTGGTGGGCCGACCTGGTTGGGTGACTTCGTGAATGGAATTAAAGAGTCCACTTGGTGGGAGTACTTGGTGGGGTGACTTGACGAACGAACTTCAAGGGTCGACTTGGAAAGGTGACTTGATGAAAAATCCTAAAGAGTTGACTTGGTGAGAGTACTTGGTGTGGTGACTTGATGAATAGACTTAAAGAGTCAAATTGGTGAGAGTACTTGGTGCGGTGACTTGATGAACGCACTTGAAGAGTCGACTTGGTGGGGTGACTTTATGAACAGACCTAAAGAGTTGACCTGGTGAGAGTACTTGGTGGGGTGACTTGATGAACATAGATAAGAGTCAACTTGGTGAGAGTACTTCATTGGGTGACTTGATGAACGCACCTGAAGAATCGACTAGGTTAGAGTACTTGGTGGGGTGACTTGATGAACGAACTTAAAGATTTGACTTGGTGGGCCGACCTAGCGGGGTGACTTGATGAACGAACTTAGAGAGTCGACTTGGTGAGAGTACTTGGTGACTTGGTGGGCCGACCTGGCCGGGTGACTTGATGAACAAACTTAAAGAGTCGACTTGGTGAGAGTACTCGGTGGGCTGACCTAGTCACGTGGGTCGAACTAGCGGGGTGACTTGGTGAGAGTACTTGGTGGGCTAACCTGGTAGGGTGACTTGATGAACGAACTTAGAGAGTCGACTTTGTGAGAGTACTTGGTGGGTCGAACTGGCGGGGTGACTTGATGAACGAACTTAAAGAGTCGACTTGGTGAGAGAACATGGTGGGCCGAGTTGGCGGGGTGAATTGATGAACGAACCTAAAGAGTCGACTTTGTGAAAGTACTTGGTGGGCCGACCTGGTGGGGTGACTTGATGACCAAACTTAAAGGGTCAACTTGGAGAGAGTACTTGGTGGGCCGACCTGGCGGAGCGACTTGATGAACGAACTTAAAGAGTCAACTTGGTGAGAGTACTTGGTGGGGTGACCTGATGAACAAACCTAAAGAGTTGACCTGGTGAGAGTACTTGGTGGGCTGACCTGTCGGGGTGACTTGGTGAGCAAACTTAAAGAGTCAACTTGGTGAGAGTAGTTAATGGGCTAACCTGGCGAAGTGACTTGATGAACGAACTTAAAGAGTCCACTTGGTGGCCCGACCTGGCAGGGTGACTTGATGAATGAACTTAAAGAGTCGACTTGGTGAGAGTAATTTGTGGGCTGACCTGGCGGGGTGACTTGATGAATGAACTTAAAGAGTCAACTTGGTGGGGTGACTTGATGAACGCACTTGAAGGGTCAACTTTGTGGGGTGACTCTATGAATGGACCTAAAGAGTTGACTTGGTGAGAGTACTTGGTGGGGTGACTTGATGAAAGGACTCAAAGAGTCTACTTGGTGAGAGTACTTGGTGGGGTGACTTGATGAAAGGACTCAAAGAGTCTACTTGGTGAGAGTACTTGGTGGCTCGACTTGATGAGCAGACTTAAAGAGTGAACTTGGTGAGAGTACTTGGCGGGGTGAACTGATGACCGAACTTAAAGGTGGGAGTACTTCGTGGGTCGACCTAGTGGGGTGACTTGATGAATGGACTTATAGAGTTGACTTGGTGAGAGTAGTTGTTCTGGTGACTTGATGAACGGACTTAAAGAGTCGGCTTGGTGGGGTGACTTGATGAAAGGACTTAAAGAGTTGACTTGGTGGGGTGACTTGATGAACGAACTTAAAGGGTCGACTTTGCAGGGTGACTCAATAAACGGACCTAAAGAGTTGACTTGGCGAGAGTACTCGGTGGGGTGACCTGATGAACAGACTTAGAGAGTCGACTTGGTGAGAGTACTTGGTGGGCCAACCTGGTTGGGTGACTTTGTGAACTGAATTAAACTGTCGACTTGGTGGGGTGACTTGATGAACGGACTTCAAGGGTTGACTTGGCAAGGTGACTTGATGAACAGTCCTAAAGAGTTGACTTGGTGAGAGTACTTGGTGTGGTGACTTGATGAACAGACTTAAAGAGTCGAATTTGTGAGAGTACTTGGTGGGGTGACTTGATGAACATAGTTAAAGAGTCGACTTGGTGAGAGTACTTGGTCGGGTGACTTGATGAACGCACTTGAAGAATCAACTTGGTTAGAGTACTTGGTGGGGTGACTTGATGAACGAACTTAAAGATTCAACTTGGTGGGCTGACCTGGCAGGGTGACTTGATGAACGAACTTAGAGAGTCAACTTGGTGAGAGTACTTGGTGACTTGGTGGGCCGACCTGGCTGGGTGACTTGATGAACAAACTTAAAGAGTCGACTTGGTGAGAGTACTCGGTGGGCTGACCTGGTCACGAACTTAAAGAGTCAACTTTGTGGGTCAAACTAGCGAGGTGACATGGTGGGCTGACCTGGCAGGGTGACTTGATGAATGAACCTAGAGAGTCAACTTTGTGAGAGTACTTGGTGGGTCGAACTGGCGGGGCGACTTGATGAACGAACTTAAAGAGTAGACCTGGTGAGAGAACTTGGTGGGCCGAGCTAGCGGGGTGAATTGATGAACAAACCTAAAGAGTCGACTTTGTGAGAGTACTTGGTGGGCCGACCTGGCGGGGTGACTTGATGACCAAACTTAAAGGGTCGACTTGGTGAGAGTACTTGGCGGGCTGACCTAGCAGAGCGACTTGATGAACGAGTCGACTTGGTGAGAGTACTTGGTGGGGTGACTTGATGAACAAACCTAAAGATTCGACCTGGTGAGAGTACTTGGTGGGCCGACCTGGCGGGGTGACTTGATGGGAAAACTTAAAGAGTCAACTTGGTGAGAGTACTTGGTGGGGTGACCTGGCGGGGTGACTTGATGAACTTACTTAAAGAGTCGACCTTGTGGGCTGACTTGGCAGAGTGACTTCATGAACGAACTTAAAGAGTCCACTTGGTGGGATGACCTGGCGGGGTGACTTGATGAACAAACTTAAAGAGTCGACTTGGTGAGAGTAATTTGTGGGCTGACCTGGCGGGGTGACTTGATGAATGAACTTAAAGAGATGACTTCGTGGGGTGACTTGATGAATGGACTTGAAGAGTCGACTTGGTGGGGTGACTTGATGAAAGGACTTAAAGAGTCGACTTGGTGAGAGTACTTGGTGGGGTGACTTGATGAACAGACTTAAAGGGTCGACTTGGCGGGGTGACTTGATGAATGGACCTAAAGAGTTGACTTGGTGAGAGTACTTGGCGAGGTGAACTAATGACCAAACTTAAAGGTGGGAGTACTTGGTGGGTCGACCTGGTGGGATGACTTGATGAACAGACTTATAGAGTTGACTTGGTGAGAGTAGTTGTTCTGGTGACTTGATGAACAGACTTAAAGAGTCGGCTTGGTGGGGTGACTTGATGAAAGGACTTAAAGAGTCGACTTGGTGGGGTGACTTGATGAACAGACTTAGAGATTCGACTTGGTGAGAGTACTTGGTGGGCCGACCTGGTTGGGTGACTTCGTGAAATGACTTAAAGAGTCGACTTGGTGGGGTGACTTGATGAACGGACTTCAAGGGTCGACTTGGCAAGGTGACTTGATGAATAGTCCTAAAGAGTTGACTTGGTGAGAGTACTTGGTGTGGTGACTTGATGAACAGACTTAAAGAGTTGAATTGGTGAGAGTACTTGGTGGGGTGACTTGATGAACATAGTTAAAGAGTCGACTTGGTGAGAGTACTTGGTCGGGTGACTTGATGAACGCACTTGAAGAATCGACTTGGTTAGAGTACTTGGTAGGGTGACTTGATGAACGAACTTAAAGATTCAACTTGGTGGGCTGACCTGGCAGGGTGACTTGATGAACGAACTTAGAGAGTCGACTTGGTGAGAGTACTTGGTGACTTGGTGGGCCGACCTGGCCGGGTGACTTGATGAACAAACTTAAAGAGTCGACTTGGTGAGAGTACTTGGTGGGCTGACCTGGTCACGTGACTTGATGAACGAACTTAAAGAGTCGACTTGGTGGGCCGACATGGCCGGGTGATTTGATGAACGAACTTAAAGAGTCGACTTGGTGGGTCAAACTAGTGGGGTGACATGGTGGGCTGACCTAGTAGGGTGACTTGATGAACGAACCTAGAGATTCAACTTTGTGAGAGTACTTGGTGGGTCGAACTGGCGGGGTGACTTGATGAACGAACTTAAAGAGTCAACCTAGTGAGAGAACTTGGTGGGCCGAGCTGGCGGGGTGAATTGATGAACGAACCTAAAGAGTCGACTTTGTGAGAGTACTTGGTGGGCCGACCTAGCAGGGTGACTTGATGACCGAACTTAAAGGGTCGACTTGGTGAGAGTACTTGGCGGGCCGACCTAGCAGAGTGACTTGATGAACGAGTCAACTTGGTGAGAGTACTTGGTGGGGTGACTTGATGAACAAACCTAAAGAGTCGACTTGGTGAGAGTACTTGGTGGGCCGACCTGGTGGGGTGACTTGATGGGAAAACTTAAAGAGTCAACTTGGTGAGAGTACTTGGTGGGTTGACCTGGCGGGGTGACTTGATGAACGAACTTAAAGAGTCGACCTTGTGGGCTGACTTGGCAGAGTGACTTCATGAACGAACTTAAAGAGTCCACTTGGTGGGCCGACCTGGCGGGGTGACTTGATGAACGAACTTAAAGAGTCGACTTGGTGAGAGTAATTTGTGGGCTGACCTAGCGGGGTGACTTGATGAATGAACTTAAAGAGTCGACTTCATGGGGTGACTTGATGAACGCACTTGGAGGGTCGACTTGGTGGGGTGACTCTATGAACGGACCTAAAGAGTTGACTTGGTGAGAGTACTTGGTGGGGTGACTTGATGAAAGGACTTAAAGAGTCAACTTGGTGAGAGTACTTGGTGGGGCGACTTGATGAATGCACTTGAAGAATTGACTTGGTTAGAGTACTTGGTGGGGCGACTCGATGAATGAACTCAAAGAGTCAACTTGGTGAGAGTACTTGGCCGACCTGGTGGGGTGACTTTATGGACGGACTTAAAGAGTCGACTTGGTTAGAGTTCTTGTTCTGGTGACTTGATGAACGGACTTGAAGAGTCGACTTGGTGGGGTGACTTGATGAAAGGACTTAAAGAGTCTACTTGGTGAGAGTACTTGGTGGAGCGACTTGATGAACAGACTTAAAGGGTCGACTTGGCGGGGTGACTTGATGAACGGACCTAAGGAGTTGACTTGGTAAGAGTACTTGGTGGGTTGAACTAATGAACAAACTTAAAGAGTCGACTTGGTGGGCCGACCCGGTGGGGTGACTTGATGAACAAACTTATAGAGTCAACTCTGTGAGAGTAGTTGTTCTGGTGACTTGATGAACAGACTTGAAGAGTCGGCTTGGTGGGGTGACTTGATGAAAGGACTTAAAGAGTCGACTTGGTGGGGTGACTTGATGAACGAACTTAAAGGGTCGACTTTGCGGGGTGACTCGATGAATGGACCTAAAGAGTTGACTTGGCGAGAGTACTCGGTGGGGTGACCTGATGAATAGACTTAGAGAGTCGACTTGGTAAGAGTACTTGGTGGGCCAACCTGGTTGGGTGACTTCGTGAACTGACTTAAAGAGTCGACTTGGTGGGGTGACTTGATGAACAGACTTCAAGGGTCAACTTGGCAAGGTGACTTGATGAACAGTCCTAAAGAGTTGACTTGGTGAGAGTACTTGGTGTGGTGACTTGATGAACAGTCTTAAAGAGCCGAATTGGTGAGAGTACTTGGTGGGGTAACTTGATGAACATAGTTAAAGAGTCGACTTGGTGAGAGTACTTGGTCGGGTGACTTGATGAACGCACTTGAAGAATCGACTTGGTTAGAGTACTTGGTGGGGTGACTTGATGAACAAACTTAAAGATTTGACTTGGTGGGCTGACATGGCGGGGTGACTTGATGAACGAACTTAGAGAGTCGACTTGGTGAGAGTACTTGGTGGGCCGACCTGGCCGGGTGACTTGATGAACAAACTTAAAGAGTCGACTTGGTGAGAGTACTCGGTGGGCTGAGCCGGTCACGTGACTTGATGAACGAACTTAAAGAGTTGACTTGGTGGGTCAAACTAGCGGGGTGACTTGGTGAGAGTACTTTGTGGGCTGACTTAGTAGGGTGACTTGATGAACAAACTTAGAGAGTCAACTTTGTGAGAGTACTTGGTGGGTTGAACAGGCGGGGTGACTTGATGAACGAACTTAAAGAGTCGACCTGGTGAGAGAACTTGGTGGGCCGAGCTGGCGGGGTGAATTGATGAACAAACCTAAAGAGTCGACTTTGTGAGAGTACTTGGTGGGCCGACCAGGTCGGGTGACTTGATGACCGAACTTAAAGGGTCGACTTGGTGAGAGCACTTGGTGGGCCAACCTGGCGGAGCAACTTGATGAACGAACTTAGAGAGTCGACTTGGTGAGAGTGCTTGGTGGGGTGACTTGATGAAAAAACCTAAAGAGTCGACCTGGTGAGAGTACTTGGTGGGCCGACCTGGCGGGGTGACTCGATGGGCAAACTTAAAGAGTCAACTTGGTGAGAGTACTTGGTGGGGTGACCTGGCGGGGTGACTTGATGAACGAACTTAAAGAGTCAACCTTGTGGGCCAACTTGGTAGAGTGACTTCATGAATGAACTTAAAGAGTCCACTTGGTGGGCCGACCTCGCAGGGTGACTTGATGAATGAACTTAAAGAGTTGACTTGGTGAGAGTAATTTGTGTGTTGACCTGGCAGGGTGACTTGATGAATGAACTTAAAGAGTCGACTTGGTGGGGTGACTTGATGAATCCACTTGAAGGGTCGAATTGGTGGGGTGACTCTATGAACGGACCTAAAGAGTTGACTTGGTGAGAGTACTTGGTGGGGTGACTTGATGAAAGGACTTAAAGAGTCAACTTGGTGAGAGTACTTAGTGGGGCGACTTGATGAACGCACTTGAAGAATTGACTTGGTTAGAGTACTTGGTGGGGCGACTTGATGAACGGACTGAAAGAGTCGACTTGGTGAGATTACTTGGCGGGATGAACTAATGAATAGACTTAAAGAGTCAACTTGGTGGGCCGACCTGGTGGGGTGACTTTATGGATGGACTTAAAGAGTCGACTTGGTTAGAGTACTTTTTCTGGTGACTTGATGAACGGACATGAAGATTCAACTTGGTGGGGTGACTTGATGAAAGGACTTAAAGAGTCGACTTGGTGAGAGTGCTTGGTGGGGCGACTTGATGAATGGACTTAAAGGGTCAACTTGGCGGGGTGACTTGATGAACGGACCTAAGGAGTTGACTTGGTGAGAGTACTTGGCGGGGTGAACTGATGAACGGACTTAAAGAGTCGACTTGGTGGGCCGACCCGGTGGGGTGACTTAATGAATAGACTTATAGAGTCAACTTGGTGAGAGTAGTTGTTCTGGTGACTTGATGAATGGACTTGAAGAGTTAGCTTGGTGGGGTGACTTGATTAAAGGACTTAAAGAGTCAACTTGGTGGGGTGACTTGATGAACGAACTTAAAGGGTCGACTTTGCGGGGTGACTCGATGAACAGACCTAAAGAGTTGACTTGGCGAGATTACTCGGTGGGGTGACCTAATGAACAGACTTAGAGAGTCGACTTGGTGAGAGTACTTGGTGGGCCGACCTGGTTGGGTGACTTTGTGAACTAACTTAAAGAGTCGACTTGGTGGGGTGACTTGATGAACGGACTTCAAGGGTCGACTTGGCAAGGTGACTTGATGAACGGTCCTAAAGAGTTGACTTGGTGAGAGTACTTGGTGTGGTGACTTGATGAACAGACTTAAAGAGTTGAATTGGTGAGAGTACTTGGTGGGGTGACTTGATGAACATAGTTAAAGAGTCGACTTGGTGAGAGTACTTGGTCGGGTGACTTGATGAACGCACTTGAAGAATCAACTTGGTTAGAGTACTTGGTGGGGTGACTTGATGAACGAACTTAAAGATTCGACTTGGTGGGCCGACCTGGCGGGGTGACTTGATGAACGAACTTAGAGAGTCGACTTGGTGAGAGTACTTGGTGGGCCGACCTGGCCAAGTGAATTGATGAACAAACTTAAAGAGTCAACTTGGTGAGAGTACTCGATGGGCTGACCCAGTCACGTGACTTGATGAATGAACTTAAAGAGTCGACTTGGTGGGTCGAACTAGCGGGGTGACTTGGTGAGAGTACTTGGTGGGCTGACCTGGCAGGGTGACTTGATGAACAAACTTAGAGAGTCAACTTTGTGAGAGTACTTGGTGGGTCGAACTGGCGAGGTGACTTGATGAACGAACTTAAAGAGTTGACCTGGTGAGAGAACTTGGTGGGCCGAGCTGGCGGGGTGAATTGATGAATGAACCTAAAGAGTTGACTTTGTGAGAGTACTTGGTGGGCTGACCTGGCCGGGTGACTTGATGACTGAACTTAAAGGGTCAACTTGGTGAGAGCACTTGGTGGGGTGACTTGATGAACAAACCTAAAGAATCGACCTAGTGAGAGTACTTGGTGGGCCGACTTGGCAGAGTGACTTCATGAACAAATGTAAAGAGTCGACTTGGTGAGAGTAATTTGTGGGCTGACCTGGCGGGGTGACTTGATGAATGAACTTAAAGAGTCAACTTGGTGGGGTGACTTGATGAACGCACTTGACGGGTCGACTTGGTGGGGTGACTCTATGAACGAACCTAAAGAGTTGACTTGGTGAGAGTACTTGGTGGGGTGACTTGATGAAAGGACTTAAAGAGTCGACTTGGTGAGAGTACTTGGTGGGGTGACTTGATGAACGCACTTGAAGAATCGACTTGGTTAGAGTACTTGGTGGGGCGACTTGATGAACGGAGTCAAAGAGTCAACTTGGTGAGAGTACTTGGTGGCTTGACTTGATGAGAAGACTTAAAGAGTCAACTTGGTGAGAGTGGGCCTAATGGGGCGAGGTTGTGAGTGGGCCTAACGGGGCGAGTTGGTGGGGCGACTTGGCAAGTGGAATTAGAGAGCCAATGTGGTGAGGCGACTCAGTGAGTTGGTTCATTGAGATGACACAGTGAGCTAACTTGGCGAGTCGACCTAGCGAGCGAACTTAAAGAGTCGACTTGGCAACGTACTCGAGTCGACTTGGTGAGGCGACCTGGCGAGCGAGCTCAAAGAGTCAACATGGTGAGGTGACTCATTAAGTCAACATGGTGAGGCAACTCATGGTGAGGAGCTATCCTCGAGGAAACTTGGTGGGCCTACTTGATTAGTTGACTTGGTGAGCTGACCTAACGAGCTGACACGGTGAGCGGACTTAAAGAGGCGACGACTTGGTAGGGTCACTCGGCAAGCCAACTTATCGAGGCGAGATGGTGAGTCAACTTGGCGAGCTGACTTGGTGAGCGCACTTAAAGAGTCAACTTCGTGAGGTGACTCGGCGAGTTAGCTTGCTGATGCGACTTGGGGAGGCCGACCTGGCGAGCGAACTTAAAGAGGCAACTTGGGCGGGCTGACCTGGTGAGCGAACTTAAAGAGTTGACTTGGCAACGTACTTGAACAACTGACTTGGTGAGCGAACTTAAGGGGTCGACTTGGTGAGGCAACCTGAATAGTCGACTCGGTGAGCTGACTTGGGGAGCCGACATGGTGAGCGGTCTTAAAGAAGAGGCAACCTGGTGAGGCGAGATGGTAAGTCATCTTGGTGAGCCAGCTTGACGAGCTGTGAGCAGACTTAAAGAGTCAATTCTTGATTTGGCAAAGACCACATGGTCAGATGACTTGGTGAGCCAACCTAGCTAGCAAAATTGGCAAGCAAACTTATAGAATCGACTTGTTGTCCCCAGCTAGGATCGCACGCCTGGGTCGACCCAACTTGGGTCACCTGACTCCGTCGCCCCAGCCTCGAGCGACCCGACTGGGTCGCCAGAGTGGGTCGACAAGGGGAAAAAAAAAAAAAAAAAAATCATGGGAGGCCCTGTACAGCGAAAAGCGCTAAATTTTGGGCATTACAAAAAAAAAAAAAAAAAAGTTACCCGCTTTTGGATCACACACAAGTTTCAGTTCACGTATTGCCGAGCCGACTCGAGGCGTTACGCCTAGCTAGCCAGATTCGAGGTAGGGTAGCTGAAATGATCCGATTTGAGAATTTTCTTTATAAAAGGAGATCATGATAGGCCCCATAAGGCAAAAAAGAATGAAATTTTGGGAGTTCAAAAAAAAATGTTACCCAGTTTTGGATCGCGCACAGGGCTCGGGTCACGTAGCATCGAGGTACCCTGGGTGACATGATTCAAGCAAAAAGTTGACGGTGGCATGAGTCGTGCAAAAACATTGGAGGCCATTAAGGCTCGAGGCACTTTGAGTTGAGGTTGCCGAGGTGGGTCGGGTTGAAAACTTTGGGCGTTAACCAAAAAGAAAAAGTTGACCGCTTTTGGATCACGTACACAGCTCAGGGCACTTAGAATCAAGTCGAGCACGGTGACATGAGTCGTGCAAAAAATTTGGAGACGACTCGAGTCGGGGCATCCGAATCTATCCGAGTTCAAAACTTTGGGACTTGACAAAAAAAAGAAAAAGGAAAAAGTTACCCGGTTTTGGATCACGTAAGTGACTCGGGCCATTCAGAATCAAGGCTAGTGCGGTTACATGAGTCGAGCGAAAAAAAAAAAATGGAGGCGATTAAGGCTCGAGGCAATTCGAGTCGGGGTAGCTGAGTCGATTCGAAAACTTTGGCCATTAGCCAAAAAAAGAGTTAATCGCTTTTGGATCACTTACATGACTTGGGGCACATAGAATCAAGTCGAGCATGGTGACATGAGTGGTT
Source organism: Cupressus sempervirens (assembly GCA_028749045.1). Classification (NCBI taxonomy): domain Eukaryota; kingdom Viridiplantae; phylum Streptophyta; class Pinopsida; order Cupressales; family Cupressaceae; genus Cupressus; species Cupressus sempervirens. Next base: position 554,519,568 of record CM053784.1, read on the forward strand.
CAAAAAAATTGCAGGCGATTAAGGCTCGAGGCGATTTGAGTCAGGGTTGCTGACATGATTCGGGTCGAAATCTTTGGGTGTTAACCAAAGAAGGAAGAAGTTAACCGCTTTCGAATCACGTACATGACTCAAGGCACCAAGTCGAGCACGGTGACATGAGTCCTGCGAAAAAAATGGAGGCGGTTAAGGCTCGAGGCGATACGAGTCAGGGTTGCCGACACAATTTGGGTTGAAAACTTTGGGCGTTAACCCAAAAAAAGAGTTGACCGCCTTTGGATCATGCACATGACTCAGCGCACTTAGAATCATGTGGAGCACGGTGACATGAGTCGTGCAAAAAAATT